>SJYX01016795.1:97170-140315 GCA_006410675.1 Oreotragus oreotragus
ACCAAGTTCATTCATTTTTGCAAAGAGATCAAGATATGCAACCATCCTCATCCCATATCCTGCTTTGGTGAGACTGTTTATCCTGTTTCCCCTATGTGGGTCCTATTAGTCATATTATATGACTTTGCTTTTATAGTGAATCCTGGACACCAACATACCTCATAGACTGACTGGATATAAAATAGTTATGCTGAATATAAAAACGATCCTAGGCTCCTAATCTAGGTCATCCTAAATAAGAACCAACATTAGTTAGGCTGCTATACAAAGACACTTTGATCATCCTTACCCATATAGGATAAGGTTAAGGTTGTGTTAAAGTTGTACATTTCCACATTTGTCTTCTAATTGCTTTGTAATAGAAAGAGAAGAGGGCAGCAGGGGTGAGGTGGTTAGATAGCATCACTGACTCAATGGACATGAATTTGAGCAGACTCAGTGATAGTGGAGGACAGAAGAGCCTAGTGTGCTGCAGTCCATGGGGTCATAAAGAGTAGGATACAATTTAGTGACTGAAGACAACAATACAACAACAACAACAATACACCTTGAAGACCAGCTTCTTAGATAATGCTTATTTTGCCTTCTCTGTTGCTGTCTAGCACCATACTGAGCACAAAGCAAGTACAGTGTAATTATTTGTGGTTATTCAATGAGAAACTCTCTTTCCCAAGCTTTTCTTTACTTCAAAACATTAATATCTGAATTTTACCATAATTTAATTATAGGAAAACAATACTATCACTGATTAAAAGAGTGGTCCTTAATCTGTGGGTTTATTATTTTTAAACCATACTTAGCAATTCTTTTTGTTCATATACACTTGAAAATAGTTTAAACTTTTTTTAACTTCAATTTTAAAATTAAGGTACATGGTAAAGACCCTTAAGATGTTTGGAAGTAAAAGCTTAGTTCAGAAAAATCTAATATCCACTGAGATGGAACCAGAGATCAAATTGCCAACATCTGCTGGATTGTAGAAAAAGCAGGGGAATTAAAAAAAAATCTGCTTCTGCTTCATTGACTACACTAAAGCCTATGACTATGTGGATCATAACAAACTGTGGAAAATTCTTAAAGATGGGAATACCAGACCCCCTTACCTGTTTCCTGAGAAACCTGTGTGCAGGACAAGAAGCAACAGTGAGAACCAGATATGGAACAATGGACTGGTTCAAAATTAGGAAAGGAGTACATCAAGGCTGTATATTTCCACACTATTTATTTAATTTATATGCCGAGCGCATCATGCAAAATAACAGGCTGGATGAATCACAAGCTGGAATCAAGATTGCCCAGAGAAACATCAACAACCTCAGATATGCAGATGATATGACACTGGCAGAAAGCAAAGAGGAACTAAAGAGTCTCTTGATGAGAGTGAAAGAGGAAAGTGAAAAGATGGGCTTCAAACTCAACATTCAAAAAACTGAGAATGGCATCTGCCATCCAGTCCCATCACTTCATGGTAAATAGATGCGGAAAAAGTGGAACCATTGACAAATTTTATTTTCTTGGGCTCTACAACTATCGCAGCTAGTGACTGTAAACATGAAATTAAAAGACACTTGCTTCTTGGAAGAAAAGCTATTGCAAACTTAGCACGTTAAAAAGCAGAGACATCACCTTGCTAACAAAGGCCCATATAGTCAAAGCTATGGTTTTTCCTTTAGTCATGTACGGATATAAGAGTTGGACCATAAAGCAGGCTGAGCACTGAAGAATTGATGCTTTTGAACTGTGGTGCTGGAGAAGACTCTTGAGAGTCCCTTGAACAGCAAGGAGATCAAATCAGTCAATCCTAAAAGAAATCAACCCTGAATATTCACTAGAAGGAGTGATGCTGAATTGAATAATTCAATACTTTGAGTTACTTTCAATAATACAATACTTTGAGCACCTGATGCAAAGAGCCGACTCATTAGATGATTTCCCATCATCCTGATGCTGGGAAAGATTGAGGAGAGGAGAAGTGGGCAACAGAGGATGAGATGGTTGGATGACATCATCATCTCAATGGCCATGAATTTGAGCAAGCTCTAGGAGATAGAGAGGACAGGGAAAATTGATGTGCTCCAGTTTATGGGGTTGCAAAGAGTTAGACACAATTTAGCAACTGAACAACAACAATGGAGATGAGAGCAAGTTTATAAAAATTGCCTACAGTATTTCTAAAAAGCTGTAGAAAGGAGAAATAGGTGGTATTCTTCACTAGGACTCAAACAACCATGAAGTAGGATTTACAGCTTGTTACAAAATAGCACAAATTAGCAACTGGATGTTATATGTTGAAACACAGGAGAATATGGGGCTACTCCCTTTTAAACTTTTTGTTGAAGGAAACAATGAACTATTTATAATAATCTTTAAAGCCTGTTATTCCACATTGGGAGTGAAATAATTAGGAGAGAAGAATGCAACTAGAAATGAGACAGAACTATGACAGGTTATATAGATGACTTCGGGAAATGTTGCATTGTATATGAAAATCACTGTTGCACTTAAATTTCTAAAATTATAAATTGGAAAAAAATTATACCCAGTGATACCTGAATCCTCATGAATCACAAGAATTCATCTATTAAGAATAACACCTAGGATAAGCCTACCTAAGGAAGCAAAAGACTTGTACTCAGAAAACCAAGATACTGATAAAAGAAAGATGACACAAACAGATGGAGAGATAAACCATGTTCTTGGACTATACTACTCAAAGGAATCTACAGATTCAATGTAATCACTATCAAATTACCAATGGCATTTTTCACACAATTAGAAGAAAAAAAATTTACAATTTGTATGAAAATATAAAAGACCTTGACTAGCCAAAGCAGTCTTAAGAAAGAAAAAGGGAGCTGGAGGAATCAGGCTCCCTGACTTGAGACTACACTGCAAAACTACAGTAATCAAATCAGTAATACAGATCAATGGAACAGGATAGATAGACCAGAGATGAAGCCACTAAACTATGGACTCCTACTCTATGACAAGGGAGGCAAGAATATACAATGGAAAAAAAATAGTTCCTTAAGCAACTGGAGCTAGGAAAACTGGACAGGTACATGTAAAGGAATGAAATCAGAACACTCCCTAACACCACACAAAAATAAACTCAAAATGGATTAAAGACTTAAGTGTAATGCCAGACACTATAAAACTCTCAGAGAAAAATATTGGCAGAACACTCTTTGACATAATTCACAGCAAGATCTTTTTTGATCCACCTCCTAGAGTAGTAAAAATAAAAATAAACAAATGGAATCTAATTAAACTTGAAAGCTTTTGCAAAGCAAAGGAAACTATAAACAAAGCAAAAAGGAAGCCATCAAAATATGAGAAAATATTTGCAACCAAGCAACTGGCAAGGAATTAATCTCTAAAATATATGAAGAGCTCACACAACTCAATATTTAAAATAAACCCAATAAAAGAATGGGGCAGAAAATCTAAATAGACATTTCTCCAAAGAAGACGTACATATGGCCAAAAAGCACACAAAAAGATGCTCAGCCACTAACTGAAAATCAAAACTATGATGAGGTATCACCCTATACCAATCAGAATGGCTATTATCAAAAAATCTATAAACAATAAATGCTTGGGTGCATAAGAAGAGGGAACCCTCCTACACTATTGGCAAGAATGTAAATTGGTATAGCCACTATGGAATTTCTCCAAAGAAGACGTACATATGGCCAAAAAGCACACAAAAAGATGCTCAGCCACTAACTGAAAATCAAAACTATGATGAGGTATCACCCTATACCAATCAGAATGGCTATTATCAAAAAATCTATAAACAATAAATGCTTGGGTGCATAAGAAGAGGGAACCCTCCTACACTATTGGCAAGAATGTAAATTGGTATAGCCACTATGGAGAACAGTATGGAGGTTCCTTAAAAAATTAAAAATAGAATTACCATATGACTCAGCAATCTCACTCCTGGGCATATGCCCAGAGAAAACCATAATTTGAAAAGGTACATGAACCCCAGCATTCATTGCAGCACTATTCATGATAGCCAGGACATGGAAGCAACCTAATGTCCACTGACAGAGGAATGGATAAAGAAGATGCGTTATAAACATACAGTGGAATATTACTCAGCCCAAAGCGAATGAAATAATCCCATTTACAGCAACATGGACAGGCTAAGAGATGATCATACTTAGTGAAATGTCAGACACAGAAAGACAAATATTGTATGATATTGCTTATATGCAGAATCTTTTAAAGTATACAAATTAACTTATTTACAAAACAGAAGTAGAGTCACAGATGTAGAAAACAAACATGATTACTGGGGATAAAATGGGAAGGGATAAATTGGGAGACTGGGATTGATGTATACACAGTACTATATATAAAATAGATAACTAATAAGAACCTGATATATAGCACAGGGAACTCTACTCAATACTCTGTAATGGCCTATTTGGGGGAAGAATATAAGATAAGAGTGGATACATGGATATGTATAACTGAGTCACTTTGCTGCACACCTGAAATTAACATAAAGTTGTAAATCAACTATACTCTATAAAAACTTTAAGAAAAGAATAATACCTAAAATTCTGATGGTGTATGCCACAGATGGACTAACAGAAAACAGTGATTGAGACAGAGCTTGTTCTGGGCAAACTGCTCACCTTTCCTTCATGAATTATAAACTTTTCAAGAACAGAATCCTTCATAGATCCATAGTTTAGGGCCTCTTTTTGAGTACCTAGTGATTTTTTTTTCATTTTTTCTTAATCATGTAATAAAAAAGAATTAAATCACTAGGTACTCAAGAAGAGGCCCTACACTATTTTTTTTCCTTAATCATTGAATGGTTTTTTGGTGGCTCAATGATAAAGAATGACCTTGCAATGCAGGAGACATGGGTTTGATCCCTGGGTTAGGAAGATTCCCTGGAGAAGGAAATGGCAACCTGCTCCAGTATTCTTGCCTGGGAAATCCCACGGATAGAGATGCTCAGTGGGCTACAGTCCATTGGATCACAAGAGTCAGACACAACTGAGTGACTAAGGCACAACATAACCAATCGTTTAGTAGTATTGATTGAATACCTAATAAATGGCTTGTGAAAATTCATTATGTAAAAATCTATCCATATAAAATGAATATACAAAATAGTGATTGCCTGTTGTGCAAAGATTTTTCACTATCAATCTTCAGAAATAGTCCTCTTGAAAAATTCCAAAATCCACTTTCTGAATTTTGTCCACATTTCTGTATTAAGATGCTCTGTAATTGTCACCACTGACCTCTCTCCAGGTTAGGTTCTCCAGGAAGCTAACAAGAAACAGAATTTAGTGGGAAAGGCTCTTTCTAAGGAGCATTCTTTTTGTGGAAGGGAGGAGAAAAAGGACGCAGAATTGGGCAGAAGGTGAACCAAGCTGGGTGCAGGCTCAACGACAGCTGCAGGGAGCTCTGGAACTAGAGTTGCCTTTCAGAGGGTTCCAGTTCAGGCCGAGATGCCCAGGCTTGTGCACACTTGCATCCATCTGTCATTGGATGGGCTGAGTCCTGAGAGAGGAATAGTCTTGGGTGAGGGACTCTCTACAGATAAGATAGTCCCTGAGGGGTTGACAGCACTTTTAGCAGCTGGGACAGCAAGTCCTTCTTGAAGAGGCACCCAGGTAGCACACCACATATTTTCAAATCCAAAGACACTGCAGTTCTTGACCAGTTTGACAATGTTGACCACCCTTTTAAAAATGCCCTCTCTGCTTGGCTTCTCCCCCAACTTTCTGCTGGCCTTCATTCTCACACTATAGCAATTTCACTTTATCACCTTTTCTTTCTTCTCCTTTTTGGGCTCCTCAATTTTATGTCCTTGGTTCACAACTCTCCTCACTGTTCAGTTTTTCTCCTCACTTTTCAGATCTTTTTGGTTGATATTATCCACCAAACACATATATACCAAGTTTTTACTCTGAATATTCACTGTCTGCAATGGTGAATCAATGGCCTTCTCCCCTCTTCCCAGAACTTACTTCCTTCTCTTATTTATTCTTTCTATAAATTTCAGAATACTTCCCTGGTCTCACAAGCCAGAAATCTAATTTACCTGCTCAGTGCCTCATTCCTGTCCTTATTTTTTTAAAAATTTCTTGCACTGTCTAACTCTTGGCAATAGCCTCCAAATCAGTCTCCCTTGTAGTCTTGCTGCAGTATTCAAGCCCAATGTCCGCAGACACACACCACAGCCAAGTCTACACTCTTAACTCCTATCAGAGTGAATTCTCCCTCTTTAAACAAACTGAGACAAAATCCTGGGATACTCTCTAAAGTCTGGTCTTGCCCACACCTCAGGCCATGGTCAGAAGCCTGCCTGCCATTGAGGTTTAAGTAACACTCAAGCGTCTGTCTACAATGCAGGAGACCCGGGTTCGATCCCTGGGTTGGGAAGATCCCCTGGAGAAGGAAATGGCAATCCACTCCAGGACTATTGCCTGGAAAATCCCATGGACAGAAGAGCCTAGTAGGCTACAGTCCATGGGGTCGCAAAGAGTCGGACACGACTGAGAGACTTCACTTCACTTCACTTCATCCCTTGTAGCTCCCTACTCCAGGTCCATTCACACCCAGCACTTGTTTGCCACCTCCATGGACTTATTTACCCTTCCATTTCTTTGATTTCCTCCCCCTTATCATTCCCCTCTTCCAAACCTCCAATCCTCCCTGTAGAGTCCCTGTGCACTCCTCTAGAAGTCTGCCAACATCTCTCGTAATTCTGCATATTCACTTATCACACCATGTGAAAATCCTCTGCTTACGTGTCTTTCTTCTACTACCATAGTGTGTGCTTCTCAAAAGCAAGGACTGCCACATCTGCTTTGAATCCCATCACGGCAAAGATGAGTACAAGGCACACATCAGGAAAATCAAAGCTTACTGAACATAGTTTATTGAACTGAACAGCTAGAGTTTAAGGGAGCTGTTGAGTAGTTGACAAAGGTAAGACATTATTGTGATGTGTCCTCAAAATTAAAATAAATGGAGAATCTGTTATAGAAATGTCCTGGAACTGTGGAAATTAGGCCACTCTGCAGACCTGCTGTTCATTCTTTTCTCTTTCTCATGAATCACGTGCTTCATTTATCAGGTTTTTCTGATTCTCTTAGCATATTTGGTCTTTGTAGATCTGATGAAACACAGATCCTCAAGCTCGCCAATCTACTTAAGCCCTCCTCTCTATTTTTCCTTCTGCATTCTAATCCCTTTAATAATGGCCTGTTTCCCAAAATAAATTTCTGAGACTGAAAAATGTAATTGTACTAGGTGACTGTTCCTGGCTTAGTCAGCTGGTAAATGTGGGGCAGAGAGGAAAAAAGAGTGATGTGGTCCTTCCCCAGAAGCTGTTGATGGGGAGAGGCTGCAGTCATTCAGGGCAGCATGGTGGAACTCAGTGTCTGCTGGCAGTGTGGGGGTTAAAGGACAGTCAAGCCCCTAACCTGCATTCCAGGAACACGCAAGTCAGTTACACACACTTGACCATAATACCAGACAGAAGAATATATAAAAAAGAAAGAAACTCAAAATATTGCAAGCAAAATGCTATGAGAATTCCAAGGTGGGAAGATACAAATTTAAAAAATAATAATTGCAAAAAACTCTCTGCCCAAGGAGATATTAAAGCCAAAGAGGCAGGATTTGACTAGCTCGTGATGGAAGAAGATAGACAGTGGTGGGATGCAGAGGGCATCCATAGAGGCCGAAAGAAGAGAACTAAGTTACAGGGTCTAAGTCTGGATATCAGCTTGGAGAGAAAAGTAAAATCGTTGGTCTAGATAGATTATAAATTGCACTGGGGGGAAGATCAGTGAAAGAGAAAGCCAGAAAGGAATCTAGTGCCAACTTAGGAGGTCCTTGAATATACTGGAATGAGAAGATTTACTTCATTGTATATTAATTGGGAGCCACTGAATACTTTCTAGAAATATGGGTTCAGCAATGCAATCAGAGTAGACGGACACATTGACAGCTTCTAAGTGGAAAAGTTGTTACCATGATGTCACAGACAGTTAATAAAAAGACTGGTGATTGTGGGAAGGCAGGAACTGATGCAGCAGAATGTGCAGAAATGAAATAGCCAGAAGTTCAGTGTGGATGAGGAAGTGCCTTATTTTAATTCAGTATTTTTGAGTTTCACTGATAGCAAGAAGTATGGTGAGACTTTCACTAGCACTAAGGAATATGGGGGAAAGGATGATATATGGGTAAAGAGGTTGACATTATAAGTTGGGTTTACATGGTCTGAAACAAAATAAACTTCTGAGGAATATGGGACAGTCACTAGAGAAGGGAGATTATACAAGGTTAAAGAACTCATTGTAGAATAAATGAGACAAACATGTGTAAAAATTAGGGGATGCTATCCTACAGCTTCTTGTTGGGATATTGTGAGGATTAAATAAGAAAATGCTTAGGGAAAGAGTGCCCAGCACAGCGCCTAGAATAAAGGGAGTGCTCAAGCTGCCGTCAGTACTGTGACTGTGGTAACTGTCAATGCAGGGTCTGTTTCAGCTTATGAGAGTCATACATGGGTGCGTGGGGGAGGCCTTCTAGTTGTGCCAAGCCAGTAGATATTTGCTCCCATGTTCACATTTTCCAATACCAATAAACATTCCATAGATAACTGGCATTATTTAATCAATCAAAAAGTTACATTCAATTTATGTATGAAAAGTTAAACCAAGAACTCAACAAAGTTAGGTATTACCGTAAAATCTCCCTCAGAGATAAATCTGTTTTTAGGTCATAAATGTCTAACAAGCTATGGTAGCTCTCTTGGTCCAACTGGCTATTCAATCAGATTAATACAAAACAGGCAATTTAATCTGTGTCAATAGAATGGCATTGTTCAAATTGGCCATTTATTAATTCTTAATAGGTTAATAAATAACCTACTTTGAATAAATCACTGCAGATAACAATTGTGTCCCAATACATACAAAGTTAATAAAATGCACGAAAATCACTTGGTGTGAAGGTTACTAAATCTACACAAACCCTAGTTTCTTGCATCTGTTTCCACACTGCAGCCGGACTGGCCCAACTTCAGATGAAAATAATTTTCTTGAGGCAACATTTCCTTTCTTCCGTCTGCTGAAAGTCCTAGCTTCTCTGTATGAGCAAAAAACATTAACTAAATTTAAACCTGACTGCACTTCATACCTATGGACATTATTCTGATTGTTTCACTAGACTCCTCAGCGAGCACATTTATTTTTGTTTACTATGGTTACAAATCTGAAACTGAATTCTATGTGGCCCATGTTATCAGACAGCAAAATCTAGAATTATAGAGAGAAAACGGGAAAAAGTTCAATGTCATAATGACTCTATTACAGAGAAATACTCATTTTGTTCATATATGTAGTATTCATGGCTAGTCTTAAATTTTCACACCCCTGATAAACTTTAATTTGCCTTACTTAGCTTTTAAGAAATAATAACAAAAGGAACAATAAAATCAGGTGATTTAAGAATTACAAGTCTATAAATAAATACATATGCTTTGGACCATCAGGTGTTGATATTTGTGTGAGCGAATTCGCTTTTAATTTACCACTTAGAAATATGCAGGTTTCCAATCCCCAGTCACTTTTGTAAATAGTGTCCTCTATTCTGGGGGCAGCCATGTGTACCCTTGTGAACACCTGGTTAAGAACATATTCACTCTCACGTGTGCTCTGGGCTGCCACTACTCCAAATAAAAATAGAAACTAGTTTGCAGCACCACACGGGGATCCAGTGTATTATATGAGCCTATCACTGGTTTCCTCTGATAGCTTATCTATTCCATTAACTCAATAAAATAGAGCACAAAGCTAGGGACAAACTGTAGGAGGGCTCCCCTTGGAAAACCCACACAAGATCTTTAAGCTGGAGTTCTAACTTATCTAATAAAAGCCAGTTAAATGGAAGCTAATACTTCATTTTCACCCCCTTTATTAAAGATCATAAGTACTGCAACTCAGGAGAAGAGAAAATAAAATAAATATATGAAGGAATACGGGTGGAGGTAATAGAGAGTATGACTTATCTATTTTCTCAAGATTTAGGAAGCACTTAAAAGCAAAACTCACAGACAAGCACTTTAAAATCCTATAACAAAGGCTCCTTAACAAACACAGTCATCCTTTCTGGATGCAGAAATCTGGCTTGATTTCTTAGCAGAAGATAAATAGCTTAACCAAGGCATAATCAGGGAGGATGCCACCTACCACTTCCTTCAAGTTATACTTTTATGACAATTTAGTAATTCAGAGAAATAATAGATTGATTAATCCACTCCCCTGCTCCTCCACCACCTAAAGAAAAACAACAGTAGAACTCAAACTCCAACAAACCAAACTAAAGGGAAGTGTTCCACCTAGAGTCTGTTTTCATGAGTAGAAGCAAATGAAAGCTTATCTAGGAATGAAGATGATTTCAGCTTGGGTTTGCAAGTTTATAGTTAAAAAAAAAAAAAAAGAAGCAAAAGGTATTGCCCCTGGTGTAATTAACAATGTTAATCTTCTTTTTCCTCTCTACAGTGATAAAGGAGTCATTTTTATATTTAATTAATGCAGAGGATCATTTTGGAAACTGGCTAATGAGCCTCTGACCATATTACCATGAAAATGTGCATTAACATTGCAACTGAGGAGGCTGTTTCATGTGTAGCAAATCCACTTTGTAATTAGCCCACTGTGAAATGAATCACGTCAGGGGGAAGTCTGAGGGAACCAGTAGGCAGTGGGCACTTGGCTACTGCTGTGCCCACAGACCGCCAACATCCCAAACATTGTCTTTCATCAGCAATATCATCTGAAAACAAAAGTAGTAGCATGTCACATCTGGGACAAACCAGAAGGGAGAAATAAACTTTATTTTGTCAGACAAGAAATTTGGACTTCATATACCCCCAGAGAATCCTGCTTAAATAAAATGGTGAATTAATAGAATTATGTGAAAACTCTGAAAGCTTGGAATATCATTTTCTTATTTTTATTTTAAAAAGCCCTCAGATATACATTAAAGAGACATCTGAAAAGGGACACAGTTTTTCCCTTTTTATTACAATACAAATATTGTAATAAGCTTTTGAAATTAATTTTTGGTGCTAAAACAGACACAAAATTATAAAAAGAAGCCAAGTACAAGTGATAAGAAAATTCCTTTATCTCCTTTTTTTTAAGCCAAGACAGAGCAAGTACTTTTTGCATAAAATACAAACATACCAGGTCTCCCTCTTAAACCAAAGCACAAATTCCAAATTAATCAAATAATTCCTCTGACTAACAAGATTTGGCAAGAAACTTTTCCTGTCTATTCAAAATAACTGAGCTCACAGACCTATTAAATCCCAATATTTATGCAGACAGTGATACATTTGATCTTCAAATGTCAACATTATTCCAAAATGAAAGAGGGGTTTCAAAATATTACAGACATGGATCTCAGTGTTACTCCGTTTACTTGATTGACATCTTGGCAGTAGATACAAAAAAATGTTAAAAAGAATCCCACAGGAAGTCATCTGAAGGGGGAGTGGCAAGGAAGCTGAAAACTGCTACCCCAAACCAAAATAAAAAGCCCCCAGCTAGCAAGTCTGCCCTTAATTCTTAAATCTACAGAAAGGAAAAATAAAGCTAGCCATAGTTCATTGGCCATTTTTCAGACAAACACAAAGCCTGGCTGTTTAGTTGCTGGTAACAGAGCCTGCACTCACCTGGGAAACTTCATACAGCAGTTTGTAGTGTTCCTCTCTTTTCTGAAAAGTGCACAGATTGCAGCCCATTCTAAGAAGCAGAGAGAGAGAGCAAATCTTCTAATTTCCCCAGAACTGAAAGGCAAGAGAACTGAAAGGGAATCACCCTCCAGACTTGACTACTGTTTTTCATCAGTCACTTCAGTCCAGAAACACAGACAAACCGCTGTTAGCAGGAAGCACAAGGCAGGGTGCTGTGTAGCAGCATGCTCTTCTTGCTTTCTCTAAGTATCTTGCACTCACGGATACACACACAGAGTTTCCAGTCAGTTCATGGCAACACTCCCCCGTCTCTGCATCAGTGCACATGACTACACAGATTCCAGCTCATGAATATTAATAGTGCCTCATTGATTATTTATGACAGAACATGTTAGCAGGGAGGGGTGTCATAGCTGCTGCTGATGACAGATGAATATTCACTAATTAAGAAGCAAATGTAGTGTGGTTAAACAAAATTCACTTGTGTCAATACCATCTCTGTTTATTAAGGATAGAGGGGTTGAGCTTAGGGCATTTCAAAGAACATACACTTAATTTCTCCATTGACGTAAGCTGCTAATATGGGAAAAAGAAATTCAGAAACAGAAATACTTAATTCACATCTTCATATTTTGCCACCATTAAAAAAATATTTTTAGCATTATTAAGAGTAGGGGAAGATGAATAGGAGCAATTATTTAAATTTATAAAATAAACATAGAGGCAAAGGAAAATTTGGGGAGTGATGTGGGCGAGGAATAGAAGATGGGGGTGTCATTCAGCATCTTAATTTTAATCCTACAAAAATAACTAAATAGCTCACATGTAAAGACCATTACTTAAGAGGGAGGAAATAAGGCATATTTTCTTAGTCTAAATAAAGAACATTTAAGCAAGTATCAGTAGATACACTTGTACAGATAATAAATATTTTAATTAGATATGGGGTATATCCATTGACTATAAATTTGCAGCCTTATAATACATGCAGATCTATATTTAAAAATTAGATAAATACAATGCCCTTTCTGAGAAAAATTTCAAATGCATATAGTATTTATGCTAATTTTATTAAAGTCATACATAATATTTCAGAAAGCTGACACTGGTAATATTTAAATTCTAATGTAATGCACAATGACTCCATTTATGATTCTATATTTAGAGTTCATAAAATACAAAGGTGAACACAGAAATAAAAATTAAGCTTAGATACTTAGATAATAGAAGTAATGCATTTAATTTCACACACTCACAATATATATGTTGTATTGCAAGCTGGCATTTTTTTTTTGTCCCTTAAAGATATACTACAAATAGCTAAAGCAGATAATAATAATAAAAGAAAATTCCTTTTGTTTCTATACTGAGTTATCTACAACCTCTGCTAATTAAGAAGTATGTCCTTGTACCAGCACATCTTTAAACTGGACAGGATAGCAGGTGGATTTCAAAGCAAAAATAATTACTTGGAAACTGATGACTCTGGTTAGGAATTACACTGGATCCTGAAGACTTTTAATTGCTCAACTCTTATGGATAGCTACTTTTGGGGGTCCAATTTCCTAAAAGCGCTTTGTCAAATGTTTAGAATCGATAACAGGAAATGATTCTAATGAGTACTAATTGTTAACAAATTGGCTTTGTAACTAGCAACACCTCAACACCAGCAAGGAGCCAGGAGATGAGCAATCATCTGTTACTTATCAGTCATTTCCCTTGGGATGTAATAATCCGATTTTCTGGGCCTAATTTCACCTAACAGCCTGGATGAAAGCCAAGCTAAGAGAACTACACGAGGCAGTATCATAATTGAGGACCTGAATGTGAACAAAGTTTACCAGGACTTCCTGCAAATTAGAAACCACTTGTAGTAAATATTAATTATTTTGACTTCTTTATGAAAAGGATATAATCAAGGAAGTATTTGAGGGGAATCTTTATGAAAGTCAATGGTGGTCACAAACACACGCAACCTCCTTAGGTGCAAATGTAAAATATATATGTCAGATGCTTTTTAAAGTTTAATATTCTTTGAGTCTCTATACCACTTCACATGAAGTGTTCTTATTCAAGAGATCACATATTCAAAGCAAATATTGACTGTTTTTTTTGAAGAATTCTATACTGCCAAGTTGAGATAAAATTAATGACTCTCAGATGTTTAAATTCTGTCCTTTGAAAAGTCACATCAAGGAATTAGAATGCAATAAGGCAAGGATGACCCACTCCAGTGTTCTTGCCTGGAGAATCCAGGGACAGGGGAGCCTGGTGGGCTTCCATTTATGGGGTCGCACAGAGTCGGACATGACTGAAACGACTTAGCAGCAGCAGCAGCAGCAAGGCAAGGATGGTTCACTCATCTATGAATGAAAATTTTTTTCCTCTACTGATAAAAGTCTTTATAATGCAAAAGGTATTGAAAGCTAAGTGAAGGTGAAGTCACTCAGTCGTGTCCGACTCTCTGTGACCCCGTGGACTGTAACCTAGTAGGCTTCTCTGTCCATGGGACTCTCCAGGCAAGAATACTGGAGTGGATTGCCATTTCCTTCTCCAAGGGATCTTCCCGATCCAGGGATCGAACCTGGGTCTCCCACATTGGAGGCAGACGCTTTAACCTCTGAGCCACCAGGGAATATGGTTGCTTATTGGACCTTACTTATAATATTTGGTAGTTGGTTTGTAAAGAAAATTGAAACAATCACAGCCTTTAAAAATATGTTCTTCATCATAGAAAAGTAAAGAATGAACAATGAAGTAAGAAATTTCAAATTAGAGTTATTCTTTCAGAAATTCTTCTTGACTGTTTTCTTTATTCATTTCCATTTCTGTTATTTAATTTCTTTCTCAGGAAGCAAGTGAAGCTTCTTCCTTCACTTATCAAAGAATGCCCTTGACTCTGGTACCTTGGAGGAGTCTATCTTTTGCTTCTAACAGGTTCTTCCTCCAAAATTGAAAGGTGATTTATAAAAAAGGAGAACTATGATTCTAAATTTCTCTAAATTTCAATTGAGAATGAGTGTTAGATTTTTCCAATGACTGAGCTGTGAAATCTCATATTAGAGTATAAGTTTGAAGCAGACAGTGACAAGTGAATTAATCCAAACAATGTTTTAACAAGGTAAATGGATTAGATATTATCTGTCTTGGACAGTAATAATATGGGATATTATGGGTTAAAATAAGCAGATAATAGATGTTTAATAATATATGATAATACATAATATAATGATAATACATATTAATAATAATTTAACTTCTCATATTCTTAAAAGAGATTCATCAAAGTATAAAAAAATATGTTGGGCATATATTTCAAGATATGGTTACTTATTGTAATTGCCTTTCATGTGTGTTAGTTTACTCCCCTCAAAAGCAGTGATATTCAAAATAAGAGACATTTTCATCAAGATCTGGGCTGATATATCAGAGGGCCAAGTGAGAAGTAACTGAACAGAAGGAATCCAGCATTTATCTTGCTTTTCCTATATAAACCATGGGAGTGTGTGTTAGTTGCTCAGTCGGGTCCAGCTCTTTGTAACTCCGTGGACTATAGCCTGCCAGTATTCTCTGTCCGTGGAATTCTCCAGGCTAGAATACTGGAGTGGGTTGCCATTCCCTTCTCCAGGGGATTTTCTTGACCCAGGGATGGAACCTGGCCCTCCTCCTTTGCAGGTGGATTCTTTACCGTCTGGGCCACCAAACTGTACTACTAGACTAAATAGTACATGAAATAAATAATTTTCTTTCTTTTTTTTTTTTAAATTCAGGCTGCTAGCTTCCCTCTCAGGTCGTCCTGATGACCCAGCACAGGGATCAGGGACTCCTCCAGAAATAATTTTCTTTATAGGATTATGCCAGTGAACACCAAGGAATGATGGAACAGGCCCACGCCATGCAGCCCTTAATTATTTAATGGACCTAGCACTAGGAATTAATGGTTGCTGGCATGACACACTCATGCGCACACACAGGAAATAACTAGATATTGCATCCCTGACAGAAGAAAATGACACCTTTCCAAAAGCAAGTTTTTCCCAAAGTGAGCAAATTACATGGAATGTGGAAGACCAAAACTATGTTCAGTTATGCCACAGGGATGCAGTCGGCCAAATTGATTGTGGGTAACAATGTAAATACATATTTCAGTGTCTGAGAGAGAGAGGCGGGGAGGAAGAGTAGGGAGATATGATGGCTAGGAAGTCTATAAAGACACTTCAAGACACTTCATAAACCAACATTCTAAACTATATTTTGTATATGCAAATAATTTGGGTGATAAAATGATAAATAAAAGTAAGAAAAGGATTACCAAAAAAAAGTCAAGAGGGTGGTTACTCTTTAAGGGGAGAAAGGGGACTGTGTTTAGGATGGGATATCAGAAGGTCTCAGTATGGCTAACAAAGTTCTAATTCTTAATCTGGGTAGTAGTTTTACTAGGTGGTTGCATTATAATTTATTTGGTAAAACTTTGGTTTATGTGTTTCCTGTATATTTGCTACATTCACAAGAAGACATTTTAAAAACTCCTTATCAAAGAGGCTGCACCTATGTCCCATCCCTGGTGGTCAATGCAGTATGCAGTTGCAGTCCCAAATAAGAGAGAGGGACAGTCTAAATGTGACTATTTTGAGTCACCATGTCCTTGAGTCTATGGAAGCTGCCATCAGTTGCAGATGACAGTTTCTCTACTGCCTTTGCAAAGACTGATATTGCTTCTCCTATGCAGGTGGATGTAGAGTAGGTAAGTCCACTCTCAGACCCTCTCTCTATCCTTGCCACAGTCGTGTGTGGATCTTCTAACTCTGCTATCTGTCTTGACATCTAGTGTACAAATTTCCTTCTTAGTCTCAATCTTGTATTTATTTCAGGGATATACTTGGGCACTTTTGAGTAGACGTTTACCTGCATAACATTTTCTAAAGTTTAATATCTTATATTCAATCATAAAGACAAAGAATCTGAGGCTCAGGGAGACAGGGACTTGCTCAAGGTCAAACCGAGTAAAGAGATCTGAACTCAGTTCTCCAATTACAGATTCTGTGGTTGAACTTGATACCTAATTTGCTGAGCTCTCTGTCTTGTAGAGGAAGCTAGAGCTACATCAATATGCCTTCATATGATCCTGATGACAGGAAATGAAGGTTAGCCCTTGAAAATGCTGAAATAAAGGTGGAAGGGAGAGACAGAAATGGAGAGAGAATGAATATACCTTTAAAAGATAGATACTGCTTGAAGGTCAATTGCAGTTAAAAGTGTAAACTTCATCAAACAACTGAAAAATTTTTAATATGTCACAGCTAAGTACCTTCAATTAGCTAAAACTCCTCCACAACCAGTCACTGGGTGTGTTCCCTGAGTGCACGGGAGAAAGGGCAACTCATCCCAGGATTTCCCTGGCTTTTAGCTCGAAGTGCCCTATCTTAGAAGGACTATAGTCCTCAGCAAATTGGTCTCTGGAGTGCACATCTCCTTTTTTTTTTTTTTTTTTTTTTCAGGCTCCAGCAAAGCTGAACAGCTATATATAAGTCCCCATCTCTTCCTACCATTGCCTCAGACTTTACCTCATACTGCTTATTCTTCAGAAACACAAATTAAGCTATTGTGGTTCAGTTTAAACACTCTCTCCTCTCTGGACTCTTGGAGTTGAAGTAATGATCTCTTCAACTTGCAAAATTTCAGTGCATCTTATCCATATTCATCTCAAGACACACAATACTTCCTTACATGATTTCTGTATACATGCCTTGAAAGTGAAAGTGAAAGTGAAATCGCTCAGTTGTGTCTGACTCTTTGTGACCCCATGGACTGTAGCCTACCAGGCTCCTCCCTCCATGGGATTCTCCAGGCGAGAGTATTGCAGTGGGTTTTCATTGCCTTACCACTCCTATTGGACTATGAGATACGTGAGGGCAGCAGTAACGAAAGACCTGGGCAACCTGAGATGAGTTGGTTAGCTGATCTTTGACTTCTTCAAAATATCAAGCCTGGGTGTCTTTCACACTGCAGGTCTGGAATAGAGGCAGAGTGAATGAATGGCTGTGATTGGGATATAAGAAGAGACCTGATTCTGGCAAAGTGACATGCACTTGTGTTTCTGTCTCTATATCTAATTGCCAGGTAACACTTTACCCCATTAGGGTTTATTCAAGGACAGTAAATCAAAGGATTGAAGAATCATAAGCATAAGATAGATTTAATCTGGTTTAATTCTATAAACACAAATTCGAGACTCCATGAAATGAAGTTTTCTGTGCCAGGTACACAAAAAAATAAAGTATGACCACATGTGTTTTATCAGTTACCTCACATATATATTGGAGAGAGGAAAGGCCACCCACTCCAATATTCTGGCCTGGAGAATTCCATGGACTGTATAGTTCATGATGTCTCAAAGAGCTAGACACAACTGAGCAACTTTCACTTTCACTTCATATATATTTATACACACACATACTATGTATGCATTTCAAGTTATACTCTCTTTCACACACTGTTTACATATTCATTTATTTATCCCCCACATATTTATTGGATACTTATCTTACATCTGATGGTATAAGAATGCCAGCTGTTTAAAATCACATATCATCTCATTTGATGTTTACAATTTTATACACATACACATACTATGTATGCATTCCAAGTTATAGTCTGTTTCACATACTATTTACATATTCATTTATTTATCCCCAAAGTACTTATTGGGTACTTATCTTACATCTGATGGTATAAGAATGCCAGCTGTTTAAAATCATGCATCATCTCATTTGATGTTTATAATTTTTCTGAAGTATCTCAGATATTGTCCCTTATTTATTAAGAACGAAATTATTAGATGTTGATTTTCCTAAAGCTGGGAAACCTAGAGCCTTGGTCTTTGGCTCTGAACCAGTGTTTTTTTTTTCCATAACACTATGCAATATGAACTAATATCATGAATTTACAAAATTGCTCTGTTAAGGGAGCACACATGACATCCACTTGCTTAGTTACAGTCCCAAGGACCACCGTGTAGCCAAACATACTCCTCCCAATTTATTCACTAGCCAGCCATCTTCATGTTGCATCTATTGGGTTGGACAAAAAGTTTGTTCAGGCTTCCTGTAATAGCATATGGAGAAACCCAAATGAACTTTTTGGCCAACCCAATTCAATCACTGCTTGTGGAATTAACAGTGCTTCACCAGTTTATGAACTCCTCCAAGAATTGGCAAGTTATTAGACTAGACTCCAGTGGAAAGGAAGGGTGTGGGATTCCAAGGAATGCTTCCATTTGAACTTTGTTACTGTCAACCTGTGTCACTTTATGCAACTTGCATACTCAAATAATGCTTAACCTGCAGACTGACTGTGAGGATGGAATGGGATAAAATACACGAGGAGGGATGCATAAACTGTGAAGTAGTTGCTCTATGTTAGGGCAATGGTGGTTCTATATGAGTCTGTCCTGGGTCAAGACCCACCTTCCCTAATTTCTATCTATGTGATATTGGCAAGTCATCATTTTTTAACCTTCTCTGATTCTTTCATTTTCATCTCTAAAGCAAGGATAGTAATAGCATCTACCAAACAATTATTTCAAGGGGTTAAGGTTATTGTGATGATAATGTATGTCTAGTATATCTGACACCTAGGATGTAGTCCCGTCCCTATTGGTTACTGGTAATCAAGTAGTGTAGCTATGAAAATAATTATGTTTCCAATCTTCAGGTTATCTGTTTAACTCTAACTTTTCTATCATAATAAATCTCTATTACATTATTTCAAATGTATTTCATGGAAACATTATAGTTATACTCTGTCCACTTGTTTGCTATTGTACAGTTACAAACTGGTCATTCAACAACTTCTGAAAGGTTGTTTGTTTTTCAGCTTCTTGTGTAACAGTGGTGAAGAATCTGCCTGCCAGTGCAGGAGAGGCAAGAGACTAAGGTCCCATTCTTGGGTCAGGAAGATGCCCTGGAGAAGGGCACAGCAACCCACTCCAGTTTTTTTGTCTGAAGAATTCCATGGACAGAGGAGCCTGGAGGCTACAGCCATGTGGTCACAAAGAGTCAAGACACGACTGAAGCAACTTAGCACATAGCACAAAGATTCCTTTTTCTGTGTAAAGAATGTAACATAATACATTTAGAGTAATAACCCCAATATTGTATTTATTTCTCTTAATGCATAATGTGTAAGTAATGTGGATATAGTTCAGTTCAGTTCAGTCACTCAGTCGTGTCCAACTCTTTGTGACCCCATGAATCGCAGCACGCCAGGCCTCCCTGTCCATCACCAACTCCCAGAGTTCACTCAGACTCACGTACATCAAGTCCGTGATGCCATCCAGCCATCTCATCCTCGGTCGTCCCCTTCTCCTCCTGCCCCCAGTCCCTCCCAGCATCAGAGTCTTTTCCAATGAGTATATAAGTGTACAAGAAATGGATGATAACATCTGAAGTGAGATCCATACAACTGAAATAGGTAGTTCTTTGAGAAATTTAACAGCTACTAATCTAGCCCAGTGTGATATTGGCTTTCTTGGTTTGATCATCTATAGATCAATTGACTATGTACACTACAGGGTATCATATCTTGGTAATGAAACACTGTCTAGCAACTTCATATATAGTACATAGGGTTTTCCAGAATACTACCTTCACCATTTCTTAGTTCTACAAAAGTTACCAAGTAAATGGCCAGCATATTCTTTTATTTTTCAGTATTTTTTGAACACCGTGATGAATAAGAGAATGCTGATAATTCTTAAACATTTTTGAAAATAAGACATTTATTTAGCATTTTTTGTATACTAGTTGTCCTTCTGACACAGTATGTTATTAATTTGTTTTAATCCTCATATCAATTCTCATAGGTGAGTACTATGACTGTCTCCTCTTGACATGGGTAGAAAATGGGTCATATTAGTAGTAAATGGAGGAGCTAGGACTCAAGTCCAGATAGTGTGGGTTCACTGCTTAATCAGTATTTTATACTGCCTGTCACTCAGAGATAGTCATCATTATGCAAATTCCTAGATGGCCAGAAGAAGTCATCCTGGTGATGCTTGTAGCACACTGAGCTGAAGGAATTTCCCCAAGGACCAGAAGTATAGTCTAAAATTAACTCCCAAGTTCCAAAGCATGGATGCATAAAGTAGATTGAATACCTGTAAGCAATGTCATAACCTGACTCCACTCCACTGTTGATGGGGGATTGCTACACTAAACATGTACCAACAAACACAGAATACTTTTTTTCCCTTAATATGTATTAGAGTAGGAAATATATGTATTGATAATAGTGCAGTCATATCTTTATGTTCGGAAATAATCATCCACAGTTACTTCAAAAAATAAATAGGGTTGCAAAGAGTCAAACACGACTGAAGCAACCTATCACACACACATATAAGCTTGTTTTCTGTGTCCATGGGTCTACTTCTGCTTCGTATGTAAGGTAATTTGTACCGTCTTTTTTTTTTTTAGTTCCTCATATAAGCAATTGTCGCTGTTGTTGTTCAGTCACTCAGTTGTGTTTGACTCTGTGACCCTGTATACTGCAGCACACTGGGCTTCCCTGTCCCTCACCACCTCCCAGAGTTTGCTCAAACTCCTGTCCATTAACTCGATGATGTCATCCAACAATCTTGTCCTCTGTCGTCCCCTTCTCCTCCTGCTTTCAAGCTTTCCTAGCATCAGGGTCTTTTCCAATGAGTCACCACTTTGCATCAAGTGGCCAAAGTATTGGACCTTCAGCTTCAGCATCAGTCCTTCCAATGAATATTCAGGATTGGTTTCATTTGGGATTGACTTGTTTGATCTCCTTGCAGTCCAAGGGACTCTCAAGAGTCTTCTCCAATACCACAGTTCAAAAATATCAACCCTTTGGTGCTTAGCCTTCTTTATGGTCCAGCTCTCTCATCCATACATGACTACTGGGAAAACCATAGTTTTGACTATACAAGCCTTTGTGGGTTAAGTANTTGACTTGTTTGATCTCCTTGCAGTCCAAGGGACTCTCAAGAGTCTTCTCCAATACCACAGTTCAAAAATATCAACCCTTTGGTGCTTAGCCTTCTTTATGGTCCAGCTCTCTCATCCATACATGACTACTGGGAAAACCATAGTTTTGACTATACAAGCCTTTGTGGGTTAAGTAATGTCTCTGCTTTTTAATACACTGTCTAGGTTGGTCATAGCTGTACTTCTAAGAAGCAAGTGTCTTTTCATTTCATGGCTGCAGTCACCATTCACAGTGATTCTGGAGCCCAAGAAAATAAAGTTTCTCACTGTTTCCATTGTTTACTCATCTATTTGCCTTAAAGTGATGGGACTGGGTGCCATGATTTTTATTTTTTGAATGTTGAATTTTAAGCCAGTTTTTTCACTATCCTCTTTTATCTTCTAGAGGCTCTTTAATTCCTCTTTGCTTTCTGCCTTAAGGGTGGTATAATTTGCATATCCGAGGTTATTGATATTTCTCTCCAGAATCTTGATTCCAGTTTGGGATTCATCCAGCCTGACATCTCACATGATGTACTCTGCATAAAAGTTAAATAAGCAGGGTGACAATATACACCATTGACTGACTTCTCTCCCAGTTTGGAACCAGTCTGTTCTTCCATGTCTGGTTCTAACTGCTGTTTCCTGACCCGTGTACAAGTTTCTCAGGAGGCAGGTAAGGTGGTCTGGTATTCCCGTCTCTTTAAGAATTTTCAACAGTTTATTGTGATACACACAGTCAAAGGCCTTAGAATTGTCAATGAAGCAGAAGTAGATATTTTTCTGGAGTTCTCTTGCTTTTTGTATGATCCAACTGATGTTGACAATTTGATCTCTGATTCCTCTGCCTTTTCTAAATCCAGCTTCTACATCTGGAAGTTCACAGTTTCATGCAGAAGACTGGATTGAACACTAGACTAGACTAGATTGAAGGATTTTGAGCATTTCCTTGCTAGCATGTAAAATGAGTGCAATTGTGTCATTGTTTGAATATTCTTTGGTATTGCCCTTCTTTGGTATTGGAATGAAAACTGACCTTTTCCAGTCCTGTGGCCACTGCTGAGTTTTCCAACTTTGCTAGCGTATCGAGTACAGCACTTTCACAGCATCATCTTTTAGGATTTGAAATAGCTCAGCTGGAATTTCTTCATCTCCAATAGCTTTATTCATAGTAATGTTTCCTAGGGCCCACTTGACTTCGCACTCCAGGATGTCTGGCTCTAGGTGAGTGATCACACACTAATGGTTATCTGGGTCATTAAGATCTTTTCTGTATAGTTCTTCTGTGTATTCTTGCCACCTCTTCTTAATATCTTCTGCTTCTGTTAGGTGCATATCATTTCTGTCCTTTATTGTACCCATCTTTGCATGGAATGTTCCCTTGGTATTTCTAATTTTCTTGAAGAGATCTCTAGTCTTTCCCATTCTACTGTTTTCCTCTATTTCTTTGCATTGATCACTGAGGAAGGCTCTCTTATCTCTCCTTGCTATTCTTTGGAACTTGGGATTCAGATGGATATACTTTCCTTTTCTCCTATGCTTTTCACTTCCCTCTTCTCTCAGCTATTTGTAAGGCCTCCTCAGACAACCATTTTGCCTGTTTGCATTTCNTTTCCTCTATTTCTTTGCATTGATCACTGAGGAAGGCTCTCTTATCTCTCCTTGCTATTCTTTGGAACTTGGGATTCAGATGGATATACTTTCCTTTTCTCCTATGCTTTTCACTTCCCTCTTCTCTCAGCTATTTGTAAGGCCTCCTCAGACAACCATTTTGCCTGTTTGCATTTCTTTCCCCGATGATATTTTTGTTTCTCTGATTGAAGGACTTCACTTGTATGATAATTTCTAGGTCCACGCATTTTGCTGTAAATGGTATTATATCATTAGTGTTTATGGCTGAGTAATATTCCATTGTATGTGTGCATATATAATATATATATATGACATCTTCTTTCCATTCATCTGTCGACTGACATTTAGGTTGCTTCCATGTCCTGAATATTGTAAACAGTACTGCTATGAACATTGGAGCTCATGTCTCTTTTTAATTGTGATTTTCTCTGGATATGTGCCCAGGAGTGAGATTGCAGAATCATATGGTAACTCTACTTTTAGTTTTTTTGAGAAGTTCCCATACTGTTCTCCATAGTAGCTACACCAACTTACATTCCCACCAACAGTGCTAGAGAGTCCTATTCTCTCTAAACCCTCTCCAGCATTTATTATTTGTAGACTTTCTGATGATGGACATTCTGACTAGTGTGAGATGATACCTCACTATAGTTTTGATTTGCATTTCTCTGATAATTAGTGATGTTAAGGATCTTTTCATATGCCTTATGGCCACCTGCATGTCTTTATTGGAAAAACACTTAATCTTCTGCCCATTTTTTTATTAAAAAAAAAATTGAGCTCTCATCAATTCCCTGATCCCTAACCTACAGATCAGATGGGTTCCCTGATAACTCAGTTGTTAAAAAATCCACCTGCAATGCAGGAGGCCCTGTTTCAATTACTTGGTTGGGAAGATCCCCTGGAGAAGGGATAGGCTACCCACTCCAGTATTGTTGGGCTTCCCTTGTGGCTCAATGAAGAATCCACCTGCAATGTGGGAGACCTGGGTTGGGAAGATCCCCTGGAGAAGGGAAAGGCTACCCACTCCAGTATTTTGGCCTGGAGAATTTCATGGACTGTATAGTCCATGGGGTCACAAAGAGTCTGAAGGACTGAGTGACTTTCACTTTCACTGTCAACCTACAGATCAAACGGGCTTCCCGTGTGGTACAGTGGTAAAGAATCTGCCTGCCAGTGCAGGAGTTGCAGGAAATTCAGATTCAATCCCTGGTTTGGGAAGATGCCCTAGAGGAGGAAATGGCAACCCACTCCAGTACTCTTGCCTGGAGAATCCCATGGACAGTGGAGTCTGGTTGGCTACAGTCCATGGGGTAGCAAAAGAATCGACAGGACTGAGCAACTAAGCTTGCATCCCGGCAACCTATATATCTTTCTCTCTCCTCTTTTTACCTCCCCCTATCCAACAAGCACACACATACACAATAGACAATATAGAACAGAATGCTCCCGCTCTAGGGGCAGAGAATACAATTCTGTCAATACCACTCTCTATGTCTTTTCGCTATCTATCTCTTTTTTGACTTGAATCTAGACTCTACTTTTCTATCTAGTACTGTGATACATGATCACTCCTCTTTCATCTTTGGATTCTGTCACCTTGTCAATCATTATAGTAATATTCAAGATATACAAAGGTCCTGGACCTCATGGAACAAACTTTATAGTGATAAGAAGCAATAAAAAAATTAAACAGACAAGCATCTTATAAAATATCCAGGCAAGTAAAGGGATTAACGCAGAGCAGTGTGATAGAGAGTAACTGGGTTCTTCTTAGATACTCTGTGTTCTGTTGCTCAGTCATGTTCAACTCTGCGACCCCACAGACTGTAGCTCACAGGCATCTCTGTCCATGGGATTTCCCAGGAAATCCAGGGATTTCCAAGAATACTGGAGCAGTTGCCATTTCCTCCTCCAGGGGATCTCCTCAATCCAGGGATCCAACTTATACCTCACACCTTGGCAGGCAGATTCTTTACCATTAGTGCCATCTGGGAAGCCTTGGGTACCCTAGAGTCTGGGATATCTCTTTTATTCCCTGCCTGCTTACATACTTGCATACAGATAATCATATAAGGCCTTCCTAGGTGGCACTAGTGGTAAAGAACCCACCTGCTGATGCAGCAGACACAAGAGATGTGGGCTGGATGTAGGTTGGGAAGATCCCCTAGAGTAGGAAATAGCAACTTGCTTCAGTATTCTTACCTGGAAAATTCCATGGAAACAGGAGCTTGGCAGGCTATAGTCCGTGGGGTTACAAAGAGTCAAACATGATTGAATACATAGTCTGTAGTCCAGTCCAATCAAGTTAATATAAATAAGAAAAATAAGACAGGTAAGGGGATAGCAAGTAAAGAGGCTCTTTTAATAGAGTTTTCAGGGTGTGAAATCATTGAGTCTTTGTTACTAATTTTAAAAAGTAACTAACATTTCCAAAGCACCTACTATAGCAAATGTGCTTTAAGTCTCATACAAATTTTATGAGATATACATGGTTATTTTTTAACATAAAAACCTCAGGCTCGAATATTATGTGATTTGATCAAAGTCACACAGCTGGTAAGTGGCAAAGCTGAGATTTAAATCCAGATGGTCTTAACTCTAAGACTCTGCCTTCTCCAATAAGATATATTACTTCCCTCAGGAAGTAAGGCAATAGAACCCACTTCATATAGCACAGCATCTTTGATGAATGTGCTTTGAATGAAGGGTTGTTGGTGGGTTGGGCTACAATCAGAGCATTGCCTCCTTTTGCAATTCACTGAACATGTCCTACCTATAGGCTACACTGACTATACTGAAGAGCAAATTCTTGCTAGACTTGTGACAAGGCTGGGCTTTAGCTTCTGAAATTAGATGTGTGGTTAAATGTGAAGAATTCACCAACCCCTAGTGGGACAGTGAGTGACCCAAATTTTAGATATTTGGTGACAGGCAAAGGGAATTAAGTGACTGCTTATTGGATTCTTTGTTAAAGAGATGATTTTCCATCATGAGCCATATACATCTACTCTTCTGAAAGATATGATTTTTCTTTGGTGTTCGGTATCTCTAGATACCAAGTTCAACCAATCTGGAGCTTAGTTGCTTCACATTTAAAATCTATTTCAATAGTAAAAAGATTATTGAGGTTATAAAGCCAATGGAATCAAAGGAGTGTTAATGAAGGTTATACCTTGGAAATTGTGGTTTTGCACTGGGATTCTTAAAAATTGTTTTTGTTCTTAATCCAGCTCTGTGTGACCTCCGTCTAGGCTGAAGCAGACCTGGCAGTCTAGTTATTAAATCCACTGGGAATGGACCACATGTATCCACCACTTGCCTGCGAGCAAAACTCACCAGTACGGTGCAGGCACAGGTGAATACAACCTGGATCCCAGATACATTACAACCTGCATCCCAGATTCATTACTTGAATAAAAACATTCAGATAAGCTTACAGACCCATACGCAACTCTATTTGAAGTAGAGATGCAGCTTTACTTCATTAAGCTGCTAAAGATTTGAAAATTGTTTGCTAACTCCAAATAGCTTAGCATGACTAGGACTCAAAGACAGCACTTTGGAGTTTATGTATTTAAACAAATGCAGTTAGCATGAAAAAGCTCAATTTATCATGACACTAAAATTCATGATGGCTTCTAATGACCTCTTAAGCAATTTTGTATAAAGAAATAGAACATTACCTAGAATAATTGAATGACTATTCAGAAATATCAGTATAAAAGTTGTCAAGTTTTCCAATAAGTCATCAATTTTTGTCAGGTCATTTGCTTAACCATAAAGATAAAATGTGTATATATATATATATATATATATATATATATATATACATATATATTTTTTTTGAAAGAAGAAAGAATAAATCCAAAATAAGGACAGTTTTATATAAGCAGACTAAATACATGCCCAGTATGATTATAGAGCACTAATTATTCCTTGGAGCAAAACATTGCCCATTTTAGAAATACTGATGTTCAAAGTGGCTTTGCATCTTAATTACATTAAGACAGCAACTTTGTACCAAAGTTTGTATAAACTTTATACCAAAACAAACAAAGCATAAGTAGATTGAACTCATTCTTAATCAAGTAATAAATTATTTTTGAATGAAAGAGAGTAGAGTCTGAAGGAAACCAGACACAAAATGGAATGGCTTTAGTATGGAATAGAAATTTCCATAGCATGATGGAAACATAGAGTAACGGAACAATATGGGCTTCAAAAGCAAAACATCATGGGTTTAAGGCTCAGCTCTACAAATTGAGCTGCAGTGCCATGAATCTCAGTTTCCATTTTGGAAGCAGAGTTAATGGCTTCTGCCTCATGTCAAAGGCATATTGATAGTATTACATGAAAAACATGTTTCCCACATTCAGTTCAGTTCAGTTCAGCTCAGTCACTCAGTCATGTCCGACTCTTTGTGACCCCATGAAATGCAGCACACCAGGCCTCCCTGTCTATCACCAATTCCCGGAGTTTCTCATGTAAGAACATCTATTCCTATCCCAACTCCAAACAGTCTTACTGCTTTCGGAATGATTTGGATAGGTTATAATGACTAACTTGTTCAAAATCTTAACAACTAAGAATGTTAATATCAACTTTTTAGCTACTGGAGTTAGACAGGGTCTTATGGCAAATTAAAATGAAATCTTATGATTTGGGGAGAGACTCAGTGTTATGAAACTGATGTTAGAAGTTAGGCAACTATTTCATGACAGTATATCTCTTAAGAATACAGTACCATGTACAAAAGATCAGAAGTATAGGATTATATAAACTCAGTTAAATTTTGGGAACATTTTGTAGTATAATGAAGCTTAAAGATTTATCTAATTTAAATTACTGCCATGGAGGGCCAAAAAGAAACAAAAAAAAACAAGAGTTTATTCTATGCTAAGTTTTAATGAACAAAGATGAGTTGTTGGACATATGAAATCAGAAATACATTAGAAAAATCAGAATAGGTATACATAAAAAGAGGGGAGCTATGGCAGACAGGAGCTTAGCTACTCATGACTTAAATAAATGTCATATTAACAAAAGAAGTTCCCATTGTGCGTGTACTATGTAAGCACATATGCACAGAGAATGGGATGCATATGTAGATTTTGTATGCATATATATGTTCATAAAACTCTGGACACTAGTCATGATTTCCAATGGAGTTTATTACTGGAAATTTATTACAATAATGATAACCAACAAAAGTTCATTAACGTGTCAGACAATCTGCTAGGTGTCTGTGGCACATAGTTCCTTTGAGGGGAAATTTATTTCATAATTTTTGATGTGTAATGGCAGATACATAATATTCTCTTCTAATATTAATAAAATAAAATTTAGTTATATTTGTGATGATTTTTCTTTTCTTGCTTCAATGATAAATCTGTTTAACTATTTCCATTAGTGTAAATAGTATAAATAAGTGTAAATGGTGTACACATCAGTAAGAATAAAATTACAAATAAAAGCAAAATGGATAACTTTGTCAGCCTCAAGAAAGACCAAGATAATGAGCCAAGAGATTCTAATTAAAAACCATCAGTTAAATTCATTTGTTCATTCAACAAGTATTTATTGATACACATGGGTACACTGCTAACCTTAAATAATTAAATAAATAAATCATTAAAACAGAATTATCAGTAGAGATATCGTATACTAGTCACAGTGGGGTATTAGCTTGTTGAGAGATCTATTTTATATATCATTTACTTATAAGCATATGATGCATGTATTTGGACTTCATTGTTGGTAATATTTTTACTATTTCTCAGAAAAACTTCATAAGGTAGGATATATTTAGCCAGGAGAGATGGAGGAGCTGGAGAAAAATTGTCAGTGAAAAGAACAGTGAACATATGAATGAGAAACCATAGGAACATTAAAGGAATGACATAATTTACTCTGCAGGGTAAATTGTGGAATCAGTCCTCTCAGAAGAGATGAACTTGTCTATTGGGTGAAGAGTCTTGAGGGTTTGTGTTTATTTTTTCTGTAGTGGGTAATGAAGAGCTACTGAAGATTTTTGTGTAAGAGAGTGACAATGTCTAGGCCATTATTTTAATTTCGCAAGAGTTTTGAACTGGAAAAAACAAAGAGGAATCTAATAACAGTATTAATAATAAAAATAAATCTTTTACAATAGTGTGTAAATGGTCATTAAAAGGGAGAATGGAAAAGAAGTGTACACTGAGCAAATGAGAGAAATGCTACAGAATAGGAAGAAGCAGTTTTGCCAAGTAATTGGCCAGGGATAGGAAGTTTAGGTGTTACTTGCTCAGGCATGTCCGACCCTTTGTGAGCTCATGGACTGTAGCCTGCCAGGCTCCTCTGCACATTGGATTTCCCAGGGAAGAATACTGGCGTGGGTAGCCATTCCCTTCTCCGGGGTATCTTCCCAATTCAGGGACTGAATCTGGGTCTCCTGCATTGCAAGCAGATTCTTTACTGTCTGAGTCACCATGGAAGCCCCCAAGGGATAGGAAGGAATCAACAATTAGAACATTTGTAAGACTGGCTGTCTGATTTCGAAGCTCTGTCATTAATAGAGATAAGGGCACCAGGAAGAAGAGTTACTGTGGAAATAGATCGGAATTGGATATGACTGTATCAAGATAATTCTTTGCCAACAAAGGTCTGTCTAGTCAAGGCTATGGTTTTTCCTGTGGTCATGTATGGATGTGAGCGTTGGACTGTGAAGAAGGCTGAGCTCCGAAGAATTAATGCTTTTGAACTGTGGTGTTGGAGAAGACTCTTGAGAGTCCCTTGGACTGCAAGGAGATCCAACCAGTCCATTCTGAAGGAGATCAGCCCTGGGTGTTCTTTGGAAGGAATTATGCTGAAGCTGAAAGTCCAGTACTTTGGACACCTCATGCGAAGTGTTGACTCATTGGAAAAGACTCTGATGCTGGGAGGGATTGGGAGCAGGAGGAGAAGGGGACGACAGAGGATGAGATAGCTGGGTGGCATCACCGACTTGATGGACATGAGTGTGAGTGAACTCCGGGAGATAGTGATAGACAGGGAGGCCTGGCGTGCTGCGATTCATAGGGTTGCAAAGGGTCGGACGCAACTGAGCGACTGAAGTGAGCTGAACTGATGGAAATGAAATTTTAGTTAGAAAGGGCAAATATAATGATAAGGATGTGAAGGTCATTAAGATATATATGAAAATAGTGAATTGGGAAAATATCACAGAAAAGATACAGAAAAATAGATTTCGGAACTGAACCTATAGAGAAGAAAGAATCAAGAAAGTTAAGAATCCACCCAGTTTCAAAAATGAGGGGCTTGTTAGCAGGGTCAAGCGTGGCTGAGGATTCCAGGTAGTGGAGGGTAGTAGGTTGGAATGCTCCAGCCGTTCTTGAGAGGCTGTGTAGGGGAAGACAGTGAGGTCTACAGAGAGCTGAATGAGGGATGGGCCAAGTGACAAAGTGTCGGCAGTGGATGAAGACCATTCTTTCAAGAGGTGTGTAATGGAGAGAATAGGAAGCTGAAATGACATTGTAGGAGATGAGAGGATCAAGAAAGGATTTGTTTGTTTGCTTGTTTTAAAAGAGGAATGCATGGAAGAAAGAAGAGACTGAAGATGCTGAAGAGAGATGGAACAGGAAAGTAGAGGATGTAAACAGAGTAAATAGGATGAAAGGCATGGTAAAAGCAATTGGTATTGACTGGAGGGAGTTTTTTTTTCCTCAGGCAGAAGACAAAGATGAGTCAAGACTGGGTGATTTAGAAGTGTGGGAAGGACAGAGAGTTGATGGGCTCACAGCAGATGCCCTTGCATTTGGTGATGTGGGAAGTGAGGTTACAGTTTTCTGGAGCTTAACAAACGACCACGAATGGACTTGAACCTTCAATCTTCTGATCCAGAATCAGACGCCTTATCCATTCGGCCACAAGGCCAATCAGTAACTTAAAGAATGCTACTTAACAAAATCAGGAGATGCTCCACAAATAGGAATAATTTTACCTACTTCAATACTGAAGAAAACTAAGTTTCCACAGGGACGACATGGAAATCGCCCTCTTAGAAGCAACAACGTGCTTTGCTTTTGTCATGGTAAAGCTTACATCAAGCCTATGTAGAACAGCTGAGGTTCCAAGCAATGATCTAAAATTGTGATGGATGTAGAGAAACACCAGATATTACCAAGAAGGAGTCATCATGTGGTGGACGCATCTGACAGCTTGCTAGTTTGATTTCAAATTACAATTTGAACAGATATAAACTTTTATTTCTTGACATTCATTAACCGCAAGTCATAAAAGTGTCATTAATTCTGTAGTAGTCACCAAAATGCTTTGTAATGATCTCACATTAATGCACCCCGCTCCTGCAAAACCCCCATGGCAGCAAAGGTTTACTCTGTAATACTAGTTGAATTTTCAGAAGCTTAAAAATCCCTGCCAATGCACCTGCTTTCCAGAAGATCATTAGGTAGAAATCCCAAGGTAGCACAATCAACCTGGCTTCAGTTACCTCACCGTCTGCTAGAGAAGAAAATTAATGTTATTCCATGAATCACCCTCCCAAGATTGGCTAGTGTATAGTTACTGAGCCAGCTGTCTGAGGGGTGCTTAGGTCTGTTCTAAGCTGACCTGGTTCATCGTCTGTGTGGATCCCAAGTCCCAACATAGCATACTCACATACCAACTGCAGCCTGCACCAGCTGTTCCACTATTGCACAGGTACTAAACAGGGCTACAGCACATGGATACACTAGTTTGGCAGTGAACACTGTCTAACCACAGCTTTATGGCAACTCTCACAGAAGCCATCTTACTTTTTAAAAAAGCATATAACCAAAACACCAAATATAAACACCAGCGTTCAGGACAAAACAAGAAGAAAAGAAAGGCACTTATGATAGAGTTACTGCTCAAGCTCATTTAACAAAGGATTTCTTTTTTATTCTCATTTCCTATGGAAAAGAGTACAAATTAGCATAGAAAATCCTGTTTTATCTCTGAATGGAGTTACAAAGCAGCCTTAATCAGAAATCTGCTTTTCTTCTGGCTACAAGAAATCAAGCAGGGCAGCCCATCAAATTGCAAGGGGAGATTTGTCACATTTGACTGGTTCCCAGGCTGTGCGTTGTCAGCCAGATGCTGATCTGAGCCAGCAGCCACCCTGCCACTGACACCTACACTGACGATGGTCACCCGTCTGTTTTCCAGCCAAGCCCTTTTCCTTTGGCTGCTGCTGTATCCACTCAAGGAAGCAGCAATAGATCAATGCTTTCTTCATATATCAGAGCTGTCCTCCAAGGAGGACTGCAGTGAAATTGCTTTGTTTTACATAACAGCCAACTCTGAAATTTCATGGTAGAAAAGTAGCCACAGGCAAAAATGTAGAGCATCTTTATAGAATCCTCGGTTTAACCATTTTAAATAGGACAAAGTCATGACTATTTATAGAGATGCAGCTTACTTTTGGATTTGCATGAAACATGATCACAGAATTTTTAAAAGTCAGGGATGTTTTACTAGGAATAAAATTCCTTAAGGCCAGTTTTCAAGTCAGTCATTCATATGTGGCATCTACGGTTACTTCCTTGTTTTGATGCAAGCTACGATGCCTTTGTTAGTGTTTGAACGTGTATATCACAGTATCTTTCTCCCACTTACGCTTTCCTGATAATATATAAGCAGAAATGATACCAATGATTCAATTAGGATGGCACTCCACTTTCATTACTGTTCCATAGAATGAAAGTGATGTTTCCAAGTTTTTCAATTTAGATTTTAAAGCATGTTTCTATTTTTAAAAATTTAATGCATGCAAATATCGGTGTACTTTTGTTGTTTGTCAATGTCAGGTATAAATTCAAATAAATGATAATCTGCTGCAGCATGATGCTCCCAGAAGCAGGGAAAAATAACCCTATTAGAACTGTATATTCTACTTTGTTATTCAATGCTTCAGTCAGTTCAGTCGCTCAGTTGTGTCAGACTCTTTCTGACCCCATGAACCACAGCATGCCAGGCCTCTCTGTCCATCACCAACTCCCAGAGTCCACCCAAACTCATGTCCACTGAGTCGGTGATACCATCCAATCATCTCCTCCTCTGTCATCTCCTTCTCCTCCTGCCTTCAATCTTTCCCAGCATCAGGGTCTTTTCCAATGAGTCATATTTTCGCATCAGGTGGCCAAAGTATTGGCATTTCAGCTTCAACATCAGTCCTTCCAATGAACACCCAGGACTGATTTCCTTTAGAATGGACTGGTTGGATCTCCTTGTAGTCCAAGGGACTCTCAAGAGTCTCCTCCAGCACCACAGTTCAAAGGTATCAATTCTTTGGTGCTCAGCTTTCTTCATAGCCCAACTCTCACATCCATACATGACCACTGGAAAAACCATAGCCTTGATTAGACAGACCTTTGTTGACAAGGGGCTTCTCTGGTGGCTCAGAGGTTAAAGCATCTGCCTCCATTGCAGAAGACCTGGGTTCGATCCCTGGATCAGGAAGATCCCCTGGAGAAGGAAATGGCAATCCACTCCAGTATTCTTGCCTGGAGAATCCCATGGACGGAGAAGCCTAGTAGGTTACAGTCCACAGGGTCGCAAAGAGTCGGACACGACTGAGTGACTTCACCTCACCACACCTTGTTGACAAAGTAATGCCTCTGCTTTTTAATATGCTATCTAGGTTGGTCATAACTTTCATTCCAAGGAGTAAGCGTCTTTTAATTTCATGGCTGCAATCACCATCTGCAGTGATTTGGAGCCCCCCAAAATAAAGTCAGCCACTGTTTTCCCATCTATTTGCTATGAAATGATGGGACTGGATGCCATGATCTTCATTTTCTGAATGTTGAGCTTTAAGTCAACTTTTTCACTCTCCTCTTTCACTTTCATCAAGAGGCTCTTTAGTTCATTTTCACTTTCTGCCATAAGGGTGGTATCATCGGCATTTCTGAGATTACTGATATTTCTCCTGGTAATCTTGATTCCAGCTTGTGCTTCTTCGAGCCCAGCATTTCTCATGATGTACTCTGCATGTAAGTTAAATAATCAGGGTGAAAATATACAGCCTTGACATACTCCTTTTCTTATTTGGAACCAGTCTGTTGTTCCACGTTCAGTTCTAACTGTTGCTTCCTGACCTGCATCTAGGTTTCTCAAGAGGCAGGTCAGGTGGCTGTCTCTTATACACATCTAGATGTGTATAAGAGACAGGCTACAATCANCTCCTTTTCTTATTTGGAACCAGTCTGTTGTTCCATGTTCAGTTCTAACTGTTGCTTCCTGACCTGCATCTAGGTTTCTCAAGAGGCAGGTCAGGTGGTCTGATATGCCCATCTCATTCAGAATTTTCCACAGTTTATTGTGGTCCACAGAGTCAAATGGTTTGGCATAGTCAATAAAGCAGAAATAGATGTTTTTTTCTGGAACTCTCTTGCTTTTTCGATGATCCAGTGGATGTTGGCAATTTGATCTCTGGTTCCTCTTCCTTTTCAAAAACTAGCTTGAATATCTGGAAGTTCATGGTTCATGTATTGCTAAAGCCTGGCTTGGAGAATTTTGAGCATTACTCTACTAGCGTGTGAGATGAGTGCAATTGTGTGGAAGTTTGAGCATTCTTTGGCATTGCCTTTCTTTGGGATTGGAATGAAAACTGACTTTTTCCAGTCCTGTGGCCACTGCTGATTTTTCCAAATTTGCTGACATATTGAACACAGCACTTTTACAGCATCATCCTTGAGGATTTGAAATAGCTCAACTGGAATTCCATCACCTCCACTAGCTTTGTTCATTGTGATGCTTCCTAAGGCCCACTTGACTTTACATTCCAGGATGTCTGGCTCTAGGTGAGTGATCACACCATCGTGATTATCTGGGACATAAAGATCTTTTTTGTACAGTTCTTCTGTGTATTCTTGCCACCTCTTCTTAATATCTTCTGCTTCTGTTAGGTCTATACCATTTCTGACCTTTACTGAGCCCATCTTTGCATGAAATGTTCCCTTGGTATCTCTAATTTTCTTGAAGAGATCTCTAGTCTTTCCCATTCTGTTCTTTTCCTCTATTTCTTTGCATGATCACTGAGGAAGGCTTTCTTATCTCTCCTTGCAATTCAACACTCAGTTTTTTAATAAATATATACAAATCTGAAATTATACAATTTATAGGTTGCATACATAAGATAAAGGCTGATAATTATCTGTTTCAAGGATGAAAAATTAGGAAATTAAACAATTAAGTTTTTGTTACTTAACTATCAAGAAAGTTAACATGCATGTTGGACTAAGCTTGTCATTATATATATATACTATAAACATATACACTCATATGGGCTTCCTTGGTGACTCAATGGTAAAGAATCTGCCTGCCAAAGCAGGAGATCCCTGGGTTGGGAAGATCCCCTGAAGAAGGGCATGACAATCCACTCCAGTATTCTTGCCTCGAGAATCCTATGGATTCAGAGGAGCCTGAAGGACTGTAGTCCATAGTGTCGCAAAGAGTCATACACAACTGAAGCGACTTAGCACATATGCATGCATACACCCATATACATATGTATATGCATTTTACGTATTTTATGCACACACATATAAACATTATCTGAAAGTGTGGCTAGTCTTAAGACCCACACAATGTGCCACTTAACTTCAACCTTTAACTTCCTCTACTCACCCTACAAACATTGTACAGTCCTGCCATTCTACAATATTCTCCTGCAACTTTATCCCTGTGTATGTTTGATGATGTTATTTCCTCTATAGTGACTACAGTTACTCATCTAAGAATTCGAGTTTTACCCCGTCTGTGAGTTTTCCCTTCTTTCTGAAGTTGAACACAGTGCTCCTATCTCCGTATCTCCACAGCATGTTATAATTATCATTATTCTAGGAATTCTAGCATTGCCTCCTTATTTGCCTGCTGGGTTGTTATATCTTGGAGGACATCATCATCTCTGCTTTCCTGGCATCTTGAATACTGTCTGGCACGTAACTGATACACAGCATGGACTAATGCATGATTGAATGAAGTGTATGAAACTAAAACTGTGACTGTATTAAAGAACATCATAACTATTAGCCTTGTCACTGGTTTGCCAGTTGCTTTCCATGAAAGTAGCTGATGTTTCTGTTTGTGTTGACAATGACACTTACCAAATTTCCTGCGGCCAAAATGGCATTGCATATAAAATAACTGTTAATTTAACATCAGCTTTTTATTGCAGGGAGGAAAGGAAATACTATAATGTTCAAGGCATGTATGAATTACAAGCTTCTTTATCATTTTCAAAAATATTAAAACATTTTGAAAATATGTTTCCTTAGAATTAATAAAATACAATTTCTTTTCCAAGTAAGAATATTTGGAACTTGTCCTTGGTCAGGCTACAACATTCATCTTGATATTCTATCTCTGAAAGTGATAAAGAGTGCCTCCTCAGTTGTTTTTATCAAACAACAAAACAAGTCTATCAGGCAGGAAGTCAAATTCAACTATCTTTTGGAACATACTCTTTAGATGATCAATGTTTGCCCTCTCCACCCCAAATTCACATATTGAAACCTAAGCCCAATGTGTTGGAATTTGATGATGGGGACCTTTGGGAGATGATTAGATCATTAGGCTGAACTCTCATGAGAAGGATTCAGTTCAGTTCAGTTGCTTAGTTGTGTCCGACTCTTAGCGACCCCATGAATCGCAGCACACCAGGCCTCACTGTCCATTACCAACTCCCGGAGTTCACTCAGACTCGCATCCATTGAGTCAGTGATGCCATCCAGCCATCTCATCTTCTGTCATCCCCTTCTCCTTCTGCCCCCAATTGATCACAGCATCAGAGTCTTTTCCAATGAGTCAACTCTTTGCATGAGGCGGCCAAAGTACTGGACTTTCAGCTTCAGCATCATTCCCTCCAAAGAAATCCCAGGGCTGATCTCCTTCAGAATGGACTGGTTGGATCTCCTTGCAGTCCAAGGGACTCTCAAGAGTCTTCTCCAACACCACAGTTCACAAGCATCAGTTCTTTGGTGCTCAGCTTTATTCACAGTGCAACTTTCACATCCATATATGACCACTGGAAAAACCATAGCCTTGACTAGACAGAACTTTGTTGGCAAAGTAATGTCTCTGCTTTTCAGTATGCTGTCTAGGTTGGTCATAACCTTCCTTCCAAGGAGTAAGCGTCTTTTAATTTCATGGCTGCAAACACCATCTGCAGTGATTTTGGAGCCCAGAAAAATAAAGTCTGCCACTATTTCCACTGTTTCCCCATCTATTTCCCATGAAGTGATGGGACCAGATGCCATGATCTTTGTTTTCTGAATGTTGAGCTTTAAGCCAACTTTTTCGCTCTCCTCTTTCACTTTCCTCAAGAGGCTTTTTAGTTCCTCTTCACTTTCTGCCATAAGAGTGGTGTCATCTGCATATCTGAGGTTACTGATATTTCTCCCGAGAGGGATTAGTGCCTTGTAAAAGAGATCCCAGAGACCTACTCTGCCATGTTGAGAACACAGGGAGAAGACAGCTTCTGTGAACCAGGAAGTGGGCTTTACCAGGCACCAGATCTGTCAGTGCCTTGTTCTCTGACTTCCTAGCCTCTAGAACTGTGAGAAATAAATTTCTGTTGCTTAAGCCACTTAGTCAATAGTATCCTGTTACAGCATTTCAGAAAAGACTAAGAAAGATGCTTTTATCAGTAAGTTTAAATGCCAAGGCACACGATGCTTTTCGGTAAAGGTAATATGGTAGTGTTTGGGGAAAAGTTTGCATATATTTGGACTCAACTTCTAGAGCACCCTGCTACAATATAAAAGAGCAGGCCTAATCCAACACATACATTCAGACCAACTAGAACATTTACCTAGGTAAGAATATTCATTCCAGGCATTGTAATGCTCTCTGGTTGTTAAATCTGTCCAAGTTTCTAGCTGTATATAAAAATACATGTTGAGAAAAGTAAAATAAAAACAAAAAAATGCTTTTAATCAGAAAGTACCTCTTTTCCCATTCTTGTTCTTCAGAAAGAAAGAAAAAAATCTTATTTTTGAGAGAAGAAAAATTCATTTCTAAAATAAAAATTTAGTTACCAAACTTTAAACTATTGGGATATATAAGTATGTGAAGGAAATAGGAACAATTATGAAAAAAATACAGTATACTTGCTCAATTTTTTATTTTTAATCTTTTCCAATTTATACTATATTTAAAGTCTCAAGTTTTAATGGCTCAGTTTAGGAAAAATATATTTGTCAATGTCAGAGAAAATATTTTGGTCTTCATCATCAGTTATACAGTTTTAAAGTCTTAGCAGAAAACTAAAATATGGTTTTGCTTCTGTGTCGTGTTCATGAAAGCCAGACTTCATCTCTTTCAATCTATTTAAAATTTTAAATGAATATTAAGTATACATGTTATATTTGCAAGCATGAAAGTAGACAAAACTTAGAATAATTCCATTTCAAGAGTCAAGATCTTGATTATCTAACTAAATAGGCAGATAGTAAAATGTGACATATTCAGCACATTCCTCCCATGATAAATGACCCTTTGTAAAACTGAAAGACATACTGTAACTCAATGTTAAGGTTGCTATGGTAAAGCATGCCTTCTGGACACAATTCCTCATTTCCAAATAATTGTGTTTTATCTACCACAAGGTAACCAATTTCTCCCTTTAAATACATTATGTGTGTGTGTGTGTGTGTGAGTGTGTGTAGACAGAGAGGAAGTTCCATTGAGTTTTCTTCTAAATATCTCTCAGTTCTACCCTCATGTTGACATTTCTTTCTACAGCAATCAACTAAGGCGAAGTTATCATCATCTAAAGTGTACAAAACGGATACCAGTACTTGTGCCTTGCCTTCTCAAGTAGCTCACGCAGCACATTCTCCATAGTTCATCTGTGCTGTACTGTGTTTAGTTGCTCAGTCACGTCCAGCTCTTTGCAGCCGTATTGACTGTAGCCTGCCAGGCTCCTCTGTCCATGGGGATTCTCCAGGCAGGAATACTGGAGTTGTTTGCCATGCCCTCCTCCAGGGGATCTTGCCAACCCAGTGATCAAACCTAGGTCTCCTGCATTGCAGGTGGATTCTTCACCATCTGAGCCACCAGGGAAGCCTATTTTCAGTACAGTTATATTTTAAAATACAAACTGGATCAGACCACACCCTTACCTTAAGTCTCCAATAAATTCCTGGTGTCTTAATGCTAAATACCTAAATCCATCGCAGTGTTTTGCAAGGCCAGATGTGATTAACTCTGTGCTTTTCCAGAGTCAGTTCTTGCTGCTCTCATGGATCACAGTTTCATTCAAGTCTTCAAGTGTGCTCTGTCATCTTCCTCACTACCTCAGGACCTCTGACAATGCTAGTCATTCTGAATGAAACCCTTTTATCTGTCCCATATATACCTACTTATCTCATATGACTTCTTCTGGGACACTTCCTTAGGTTCAAAGTGAGATTATTTGTCCGCTAGATCTCACCCTAGCATTCTGTATTTTCCATCACAGAAGTGATCACAGTTTTAATTACTCTTATTGGCAATTTGATTAATACTTATCATCTTAACTAAGTAAGCTCTTACTTCTAGGTTTTAGATTTCTGACATTATGTTTTGATATTTCATGGTAAACAATGAGTATTTAGCTCTTTACTCCTCTTTTAACTCTTTAATATTATCATACCACATTCTTTGTTTATATCACTATTCAGTCATTACATCACATATACAGCACAGTCGAGCCATGTGGTATATTCTGATTACATTTCGTTTCTTGCACAGTGTCTTCTTTTTCCTCTTTTTTGTTTACTCAGTATGCATTTATGTTATCTCTAAAACAGAGGCTGTGAGTTACTCACCTAAAATAACACATTCCTTCTTCCAAAGGAAAGGAACTCCCAATTTCTAACTTGGTACCTGATCCCCCAAAACTCATTTCTCAAGTGTAGCCCTGTTTCCCATAAATGAAATGTAAGTGATGTGTCATGAGGCAACTCCCAAGAACCTTCCTAAAATCACTTCTGGCTCATACACTTCATTCATTCATTTTTCTTTACCATCCCTGTCTCCTTTCTGTTTCCCTTCCAGCAGAAATAAATTGAACATGATGAATGCAGATGAAGCAGTCATTTTGATCATTACACGACCTTGGGAATGAAAGCCAGGTATGCCCAAATATGTGGTTCAAGGGGGCCTGATGTGACTGCTACTTACACATAAAATTGTATTTTTGTATACACAGATATGGTGGGAAATATCTATAGGAATTATTAGATGTTCAGTGAGGAAACTATAACTCTAGAGATATTAATTAAGGTTGATCTAATCCAATCTCTTTATTTTAGAGCTAACCTCTCCCCGACAAGAGAGATAACTTATCTTAACCTAAGATCATAGAGGAATTAATAGCAGATATTGTACTACCCAGAGATCTTAAACTCTTGGCCTTCTTCACAACTTCTTTGTCTCCTGTTAATAAACAGAATTCCTCAGAGCTATTATAACCTAGGAGAAAAGCTGCTGATCACATTAAAAACTGAAATTAATAGGGAAAGAAAGTGAAACAAGAAGGACATAGCTACTCTATTTTATTTACCTAAAGGGCCTTGTAAAGAATTAGCTAGGTTTAAATGAAATGTCTTTTNCCTCAGAGCTATTATAACCTAGGAGAAAAGCTGCTGATCACATTAAAAACTGAAATTAATAGGGAAAGAAAGTGAAACAAGAAGGACATAGCTACTCTATTTTATTTACCTAAAGGGCCTTGTAAAGAATTAGCTAGGTTTAAATGAAATGTCTTTTTATGTCTTTTACTTGAAATAGCATTTCTGCTTCAATTAATCAGTACCCAGTGAAGCAATAACCCAAAAGAATAAAATAAGCCAGAATCAGTTTATCCTCCATGTTCTTTAACATGCTAAAAAGTCAACCCCAAGATGCTATGTCTCTGCTTTGGCTAATGACTGCTCAGTAGATGAAGAATCCTGTATCAATTTATTTTTTCCTTTCATCCAGTGAGAGAAGTCTGTCTGACCAATGCTATTTCTCACTTTCAAGTGTGAGGCTTACTGATCTAACCCATGACTAAATGTAGAGAAACACCAGGGGAGGTAGTGTATATCAAATGTGGTATACAGGGATGCCACCTTTCTATTCCTCTTCACATTCCTGTCTTAAGTGGGAAGATGAAGGAAGGCTAGAAAGGAGGTGCTACAGATAGAATATGTACTTACATCAGGGGTAGCACTGGTTTTGTTTGTTCTCATATTCTAGCCATTAGGTTGGGAGAGCCTAGGCTTACCTCGTATATTTCCAATCAAATGTGGTCAGCCCTTTCCCAGGTAGCTTCTACATGGGCAACAGTGAAAGAGGCACTTTCTCTTGTTATCATTTAATCTTGACAACAGCCTTTTCATCTTTAAAGAGGAGGAAATAAAGGCCAAGAGAGATTCAACAGTCAGAGCCATTAAACCAAACATGATTCCGAATTAAATTAGTCTTTTACATCTCACAGAAGCATTCTTCCTCCTATGTAGGGTATGAAAGAGAATATACTCCCTGACATCCTAAATGCTAAAGAACAGTCTGTATCACTAAAATTATGAACATGTCAACATTTTAGCATTTCACTTCAGGCTCGGTCAAAAATACATCAGAAGGCTCAACAGTAAAGTGATGTAGCAAAAGAAATGTTAATTATGGAACTGCCTATGATAAAGAACTCCAAGTACTGGCTTGTATTTAAAGGCTGAGTTATTATTGCAAAAGCTTCAGAATAAGCATTTCCACCTTTTAAATTGTGTGTGTATGTATTTTCTGGCATTTGAGAATACAGAGGGTTTTTAGGAAGTCTTAGGCTTATGGTTTTCAAATGAAAACACTAAAAAAGGGTGCACAATATTCTGTACAACAAAACATGAAAAAGAAATAGTATTAATTCTTCTGAAAGAAAAAAAAACATTTTCACAGTGTTTCATTTTCATTAAAATGGACATTTTTATACTGTTAGGGGTTGAGTGGTGTCCCCCCAAAATGTATGCTGAAGTCCAGCTCTTAGTATCTCAGATCATGACCTTATTTGGACACAGAGTCATTGAAGATGTAACAGGGTCAGATAGAGTGGAGGGGCCAAATATAACAGATGTCCTAAGAAGAAGATGGTCATGTAAAGACACAGGGAGAAAGATTGCAGAGAGAAGATAGAGACTGGAATTATGTTGCTACAGCTAAGGAACTACCTGGCTTTAACAGAGCTATAAGAGGCAACAAAGTTTCCTTCTTGGGGACTTCAGTAAGAACATAGCCCAGCTGACACCCTGACTTCAGACTTCTGGCCTCTCAAACAAGGAGACAACACATTTCCATTGCTTTAAACCACCTAATTTGTGGAACTTTTGAAGACAGTCCCATAAAATAATTAATAAAACATATGTTAATACTAGTTGTCTCTGAGTTTCATTGAGAATACTGAAAAATATCCTTTTAAACATTTGAATTTTATTGAGAATACCAAGAAATATTTTACATGTCGGTATTTCTGAATCCTTATTTATAAAGTGGTAATAAGGAATTCCATTTGAGCTATTTCAAATCCTGAAAGATGATGCTGTGAAAGTGCTGCACTCAATATGCCAGCAAATTTGGAAAACTCAGCAGTGGCCACAGGACTGGAAAAGGTCAGTTTTCATTCCAATCCCAAAGAAAGGCAATGCCAAAGAATGCTCAAACTACCACACAATTGCACTCATCTCAAAGTAATGCTCAAAATTCTCCAAGCCAGGCTTCAGCAATAC
>SJYX01016795.1:142345-162963 GCA_006410675.1 Oreotragus oreotragus
AAGCAGAGACATTACTTTGCCAACAAAGTTCCGTCTAGTCAAGGCTATGGTTTTTCCAGTAGTCATGTATGGATGTGAGAGTTGGACTGTGAAGAAAGCTGAGTGCCGAAGAATTGATGCTTGTGAACTGTGGTGTTGGAGAAGACTCTTGAGAGTCCCTTGGACTGCAAGGAGATCCAACCAGTCCATTCTAAAGGAGATCAGTCCTGGGTGTTCTTTGGAAGGAATGATGCTAAAGTTGAAACTCCAATACTTTGGCCACCTCATGCTAAGTTGACTCACTGGAAAAGACCGATGCTGGGAGGGATTGGCAGCAGGAGGAAAAGGGGACGACAGAGGATGAGATGGCTGGATGGCATCAGCGACTCGATGGAAATGAGTTTGAGTGAACTCCGGGAGTTGGTGATGGACAGGGAGGCCTGGTGTGCCACAATTCATGGGGTTGCAAAGAAGACCGATGCTGGGAGGGATTGGCAGCAGGAGGAAAAGGGGACGACAGAGGATGAGATGGCTGGATGGCATCAGCGACTCGATGGAAATGAGTTTGAGTGAACTCCGGGAGTTGGTGATGGACAGGGAGGCCTGGTGTGCCACAATTCATGGGGTTGCAAAGAGTCAGATACGACTGAGTGACTGAACTGAACTGAATAAGGGTCTTCCCAGGTGGCTCAGTGGCAAAGAATTCACCTGCCAATGCAGTAGACTCAGGAGATGCAGGTTCAATCCCTATGTCAGGAAGATCCTCTGAAGGAAGAAATGGCAACCGACTCCAGTATTCTTGACTGAAAAAACCCATGAATAGAGAACCTGGGAGACTACAGTCCCTAAAATCAGAAATGACCTCATATAAACAAATTTCTATGGTAAGGGGAATAAATGCCTCTAAGAATAAGAGATGGAACACTTCCTTACAGTGCTCCCATAGCAGCTGAGTAATCCCTGTGTACTTCTCTTTTTTCCCAATGGACTGAGAAGTACTTGAGGATAGAGTTCCTTTATTTTTGCAACTTCTGCATGCAGCAGGTTGCCTGAGGACCTATAAAGATTCAACAAATGTAGTAAACAAATGAAGAAAAGAACTTTAGAATTAGCATAGACTGTAACCTTTTTTTTCTTTTTAAGAAAAAAAGGTATTTAAAATGTATTTCCTAAAACAAAAGCATGGTAAATCTCTTTATGTAAAGGCTATAGACAATTTATTTTAAATATTGTTAACTTTAAGTTTTATTATATTTAAAAACACTTTTTATTAATTTACAATGTTGTGCTAGTTTCTGCCCTACAGCAAAGTGAATCAGTTATACATATAAATATTTAGATCCTTTTCCCACATAGGTCATTGCAGAATATTGATCAAAGTCCCTGTGTTATACAGTGGGTCCTTGTTGGTTTTTTTTTTCCCTTTGTTTATTTTTATTTTTTTTTAGTTTTTACAACGTTGTGCTGGTTTCTGCCATACAACAATGTGAATCAGCCATAATTATACATACATTCCCTCCCTCCCAAGCCTTTCTCCCATCCCCCTATCCCATCCCTCCAGGTCATCAGAGAGTGCCAGACTGGGCTCCTTGCGCTACACAGCAATTTCTCACCAGCTATCCATCTTAAACCTGATAGTGTATATATGTTGATGCTACTTTCTCCATTCATCTCAGTGTCTCCCACCCTCACTGTGTCTACAAGTCCATTCTCTACATCTGTACCTTCCTCCATTCTTTCCCTGCAAATGTGTTCATCAATACCATTTTTCTAGATCCCACGTATATGCATTCATATAAAGTTGTTTTCCTCTTTCTGACTTATTTCACTCAGTATAACAGACTCTAGGTTCATCTGCCTCACTACAATTGACTAAAATTTGTTCTTTTTTATGGGTGAGTAAAATTCTTTTGTATATATGTACCACATCTTCTTTATCCATTCATCTATCAATGGGCATCTAGGTTACTTCAATGTCTTGGCTATTGTAAATAGTGCTTCAGGGAACATTGGGGTATCTTTGCCTTTTAAAATTGTGGTTTTCTCAGGGTATATGCCTAGTAGTGGAGTTGCTGGGTCACGTGGTAGATTTATTTCTAATTTTTTAAGGAATCCCCCATACTGTTCTCCATAATGGCTGTATTAGTTCACATTCCTACCAACTGATTACCTATTTTAAACACTGGAGTATGTACATATCAATCCCAAACTCCCAATCTATTCCTCTCCACTATGTTGCCCTTTGGTAACTGTAAGTTTGTTTTCTAAGTCTGTGAGTCAGTTTCTGTTTTCTAAATAAGTTCATTTGTATCATTTTTTAAGATTCCACATGTAAGTAATATTCTATATTTGTCTCTCTCTTCTTTACTTCACTCAGTATGGCAATCTCTAGGTCCATCCATGTCCCTGCAAATGGCATTATTTTGTTCTTTTTTTTATGGCTGATTAATATTTCATTGCATATATGTACCACTTCTTATCTCTGTTCTTACATCTAGAAATATAATCAACTTCTCTTTTAAAAGAAAAACTGTTTGGAATAAAAACTTATTCCATAATGTAGTTTTACTTTTGATACCATTTGGATTCTATTCATATGCTTTGGATTCTATTCATATAGCTTTGACCATCTGCAGAAGTTTCTCAAATAAATATACCAGAAGTTTTCATTTTTGAATTAAGTTTGCATTAATAATAGAAATTTATATTTTTCAGTCCCCAAAAAATATTGAGTGAAAAATATGGAGGGAGAGGAGGGAAGAAAGTTCAAGAGTGAGAAAGAAAGAAGAGAAAGAGACAAGCAAGCAATGAATTTGTTCAATAGATCTTTGAAAATCCAACAAGATGCCATATTGTTTATCGGAAAAAATGTATGAAAATATTATTTTAAAAAATCTTCAGTAAACCTCAGGTTTTCAATTAAGAGGGATCTTTTAATCTTTAAGTCTCATGTGCTCATATTCAGCACAGCTCTTTAGATAACTACTCTTTCTTAGGGAAAAAAAAACCATTTTCACTTTCAAAGACTTCATCTCTTATGTTGAAAAAGATGATGTTTTAATCAGCTTCCACACTTCCACTTTGACAAAACTTGAACGTTGTAAACTTACAAAATGATAGCAGTACTTCATTGGGAACAGCTTAAAATAAAAACTTATTGTGCTGAAAAGAAAGCAATTTACAAACATCTTTATGTTTCAGAATGCTTCTAAGTTAAAAACAATTAGCTTTTTATACCTGCAATTGTATCTTCCAAATGTCTTCATGAAGGTGAAATATCCCTTTCTTCATAGAATACAAAATGTTCAATTTTTCACTTCTACTCATTTCATGGTCTCAGTTCATCATACTTTCTTATTTATAATATCCATTTACTGAAATTATCCCTGGCATTTTTTCCAGTTGATAAATACTGTCAAGGTAATTATTAAGTGTATATTTCTCTACTCAGCTAACTGACCTCATTATTAAACCTCACACTCTAAAAACTAATTGTATGTAAAGTCAACGGGCTGCCTGTTTAAGAATTTTAATTACTTTTCTAAGATCACTTTATATTCTACACCATAGCAGCCAGGTAACACAGCTCTACAATGATAAGCAGTTTAATTAGAAAGCTAAGATAAGAAAAATGCCTCTTACATTACCAAATTTGTTCATGCCAGTCACGTGATAACCTGGACTTGTCTTTTCTTGCAGAATTTTAAAATGTGGAATGCTAATATTAGGTGAACTTTACTTCCTAATAGTCTAGCAAAGGCTTTGTTAATATGTCAATGGTTCTTTCTCTTTTGCACATATAAACACTACAGTTGTAATTAGATTGCAAAACTGAACCTGCCTTTAATCTTTGTGCCAGGCCAAACAAACGAGTTCTTTCTCACACTCGTAACCTGGCACAGGAATCACAGCAAGTAGACGCAAATGTAAGCTGTGTGCTGCCAATAGCGCGCCTGCCCTTTCCACAGACTGTCTCAGAGGACAGCCATTGATTTCCTAGTTATTATGAACATGAAATTATTGAATGACAGATGATAGAGTGTTAGGTCCTACAAGTATTTTCCCAAATGGGTTATCCAGCCAGGGTTGCCATGGTAACTCTGCTGTTTGACAGACCTTCCCACAAAGAACCCTTTGCTCAGAATTCAGCATCAAATAGCTCTCTGCTTACTACATGCTCATGCTAAATCACAGAACTTGGAAGTCTTCATATAAAGAAACGACGGGTTTTCTTGCTGGGTGGGTCCACTCTGGTCCAGAGTACTAACCTGAAACCACACTGAGATATTTAACTCAGGTTGGTTTATTTTTTTTTTTTTTTCCCAAGTGGAAGACAACTTTGCCAAGAGCTATCCCCTGTACTATTAACAAAAGCAGTGCTAATTCATAGAAAATAAATTAATAGTTCTGAGAGTACAGGGTCCATGAGGAATATAAGTTCTGCATCACAACACACATCTTATTAGAAGGAAAGATGCTCTCAAATCAAGCACTTTTGCAACATCTAAAGGCTGTAGCATTTCTTGTCAGTGAAATATTCACACTGTGAAGACAGAGTAGGGATTGTATTTTTCTTTTATTTATTTATTCTTTGCTGTCATGCATACAAAAATAATATAAAACCTTTTTCTAATAAAAATAGTCTTTCTAAATAAAATATTTTGAAAGGTAATTTTTCTAATTGACAACTTTTGGCTCTACACTTAGCAGATTGGCAATGAGAGATTTATATACACTGGTGCTTTTAAGATGAGCTATCCTGGATGAGTATAATACCATAATTTCATATCAAAACAACAAATTGAGGACATCATAATAGCTTGGTCAAGATGAAGGGAACCAATCGGCTGCCACAAGTAAGCTTTGATTTTTTTTTTCAACTGTTCCATTTCCTCATTTTCTTTTCTTTTTGCTAAATATAGCTTTGCTATTGAAAGACATACTGGAAAACTTACTCGGGAATACTTTGTTAGGCTTATCTAACACTTGTATTTTAGTTTTTCTGAAGAATGTATCATTGTTCAAAGGGAACAGAAGTTAGATTGAATTATGTATCCATTCAATGTTTTATAGGTGAAATTCAACAGGAATGGACAACAAAGATCACATTCTTCATATGTAGTAGAACTCAGCTTCAAGTTCCTATCCAAATTCTCCAGAGACACCTAATTCTAACTTTTTTTAATTTTATTATCTTAATGAGATAGATTCAAGACAAAACAATTTTAATTTATCTTAAGCTAAAAATAATACCCCTCATTCAACATTTTCTCTTATGTGGAAGAGGGAGTTACACAGTTCTAATCATTCTGTACCAATTAGTTTTAACCAAATTTAACTATTAGTCTACAGTAAAGATTTAAGGTGAAGTAGAAATCTAGATAAAACACAATTTAGGCAAAGTTTTTGCTAGTAAAAATTTCAGTTAGCTTAAATCACAAGAAATCAGTTTTATTTTGTACTTGCTGATAACAAACACAACTCTCTCTCTACAGATTTCTACCCAGAGCTCCAAACCTATATAGCCAATGGTTTACTGGATGTTTCTCTTGGGATTTCTACTTCGATGACCAGAAAGCTACATCAAATTTAATATGTTCCATTTTGAGCTCGTTGAATTAACTGAATTTCTCCTGCTTGCCCTTACCATTTCCCAAACCAATAGCTGTCTTCTATACTTAAAAAGGTAGGTTTATAATATAATGACTATTGTGTTTTGCTTCATTTTATTTGCTTTAGTTTATTTGAAAATTATGATTACTCTCAGAAGATGGAGAAAAAGTTTTTTTCTGTGTTGAGCTGGTGGGGTTTGGGCTGGTAGGAAATCAACAGATTTCCCCCAAGATTGAAAAAGTCTTCCCAGGTGGCTCAGTGAGTAAAGATCTGCCTGCAACGTGGAGACACCGGAGCTATGGGCTCAATTCCTAGGTCAGGAAGATCCTTGGAGGAGGACACAGCAACCTACTCCAGTATTCTTGACTGGAGAATCCCATGGACAGAGGAGCCTGGCAGGCTATAGTCTATGGGATCACAAAGAGTAGGACATGACTGAAGTGACTGTATACAGCACAACGCAAGATTGAAAAACCAGTGTGCAGTAGTATAGGCAAAGTCTTCAGGAATATGGAATATGGAGATAAATAGCAGAAGAAATGTGTAGAGGTCTGGGATGAAGGAATGAGATAAAGAGGGATACCTGTTTTTCACTATAAACTTTGTCACATATTTCAATATTTTGACCATAAATGTGTACTTTGAAAAATAAAAATAAAAACAGACTTTGAAGATCAAAGCAAGAAGATCAAACCAGTCAATCCTAAAGGAAATCAACCCAGAATATTCATTGGAAGGACTAATGCTGAAGCTCAAGTTCCAATACTTTGGCCACCTGATGCAGAGACGATTCATTGGAAAAGACCCTGATGCTGGGAAAGATTGAAGGCAGTAGGAGAAGGGGATGATTGAGGATGAGATGGTTGGATGGTATCACCAACTTGATGGACATGAGTTTGAGCAAACTCCAGGAGATAGTGAGGACAGGGAAGTTTGGCATGTCCACCCGCTAGGCGTAAGACTTAAATGCTGATCTCAAGGAGTGTAGAGAATTTTTTACATGAGAGAGAAAGGAGGCTCCATCAGTGAAGGGCACAGAATGTGAAAGAGCCCTGAGGAATTTAAAGCTTCAAAAAGTGAAGAGCGTGAACTGTTTCTGGCTAAAGCATAGTTTGAGAAGAACTTCAAGAGATGCGATTTAAGATGAAAATCAGAGGTAGAATCATTTTACGATATTGTATAGACTTTGGAGAAGTTCCTGGAGAATGAAATGGCAACCCACTTCAGAATTCTTGCCTGGAGAGTTCCATGACAGAGAAGCCTTATAGTTCATGGAGTTGCAGAGTCAGACACAGCTGAGTGACTAACACACAGACAGACTTTAGACTTCATCTTGCAGATGACATAGTTGGTATGAAGGCTCGGGTTTATACCAGAGAGGAGAATCCTGGCAGCACTGAAGGGATTGGAGGACATAATCCATAAAGAAGCTGTTATAAACTAGATAAGGTAGATAAGGTATGAGGAGAGCCTGTCTAACAGAGGGGAGTGACTGACAAAAAGAGGATGGCTTCAAGAAACCCTGCGAAGGCAATCCTCTGTCTCAGTGAAGAAAGCTGAGGCAAAGGAGGAAGAGGGTGAAGGATGGGATGACTAATGGACAGTGAAGACATATATGTGTGTGTGTGTGTGTGTATATATATATATATATATAGAGAGAGAGAGAGCATTTTGTAAGTTACACGTTGGTCATAAAACTATTCAGTTTAGCACACAGTGCAATGTAAGGGCAACTGAACAAAACAACTGAAACATGCTTATTATAGACATTCGAGAAACTGATGTTATTACCATGAGCTACTGGAGAGAAACTTTCCATTTCAAAAGGACATTTCAAATTCCATTTCAAAACAGATCCTCTCAGCTCTCAGTAAATATACATGAAATGTTTCCTGAATAAGGGAAATTCTATATTCATTTGTTTGGCTATAGACATGCAAAGTGTTAAGTTGATGACAGTCTATGGCTTCATCAATATTTAAAATTCACCTAGCAAGAAGATCCAAGGAATTATAAGGAGAAACTTCATTTACACAGAAACTTTGAATTGCCAGTAAGTAGCAATACACACAAAACATATTATGACTAGCTATCTTTCTCAAATGTATACATTTAAGTCCTTAGGAATAATTTTTAAATGCTTATATCCTAAATAGATGTGAAAGTCAACTTTATTATACAATCCAGAATCTCAAAAAAAAAAAAAAAACAACCCACAACAACAACAATAAAAAAGACTAATTACAGTAAGGCTCAGATCCATCTCAAAAATACAAAAGATACAGATGTAAGTAAATCAAAGGAGACACAATTTTAACCAAGAAGCCTTACTTCTTCAGAATTATTTTAGCTACCTGGACACTTTTATTAAAAAGTGGTTTACACTACTTGGAAAGCAACATATGTTCCTAAAGACACTTTTATAGAACAGGTCTTAATGAAATTATTTTTCAGTGAGACTTAGATTCTACTATAAGAAAGAGTAAAATGATGCACGAAGGCAGTTTTATGGAATTATCTTCCCCTGGCTGCATCCCTCCCTCACCAGGGACCCTCTCCCTCTGGTTGAAAGCTGTAAACATTTTAGGGCTGTATGACAATCCCAGGACAAAAACAGAACATATATAGTATATTTTCAAACAAAGAAAAATAAACCATGAAGTCCTAATTTCTGAAGTATCCTTTCTGCTTAAAATGCATCCTTGACAGTCCCTGGAATGTGTTGCAAATCACTTAACACAAATTATTCAGATTCAGATAAATCTGGAGCCCCATCAGAAGAGTATTCGTCAACTATTTCACATGGAGGCCAATTACATGTTTTTGTTTTTGTTTTTTTTAATTTTATTTATTTATTTATTTATTTTGGTATTTATTTATTTTTTTACACGAACTCCCAAACATGAACCCCCCTCCCCTGACTGCCCGCTAACATTTTTTGCTAACATTAGCCTATCCAAAGTGCCTTCCTGGGACTTAAGTTCGAACAGTGTCTATTACAAAATTCATCTATGGTTTCTGTCAGATTTAACTTAAATGCACAACAGGAGAGGAAAGCTGCCAGAAAACAGCAGATTCAGTAGATATAGAAACAAAGAGCATGTATTTGTGTATTGCTCTGAATCTTGCAACCAGAACCTGTTATCTGATAACTGTTTCATAACTGAAGGCTGCTCCAATTTCCTTCAGAGAAGTTGCACAATAGCCCAAGTTTACAAGAGAACACCATTTTACATATGAAGCTGGCATAGGGGGTCAGGGACCTTCTTTCCCTCTGCCCTGCTTCACCTCTCACTTTTTGCCAAAGGAGTAGAAGCATCTACCCAAAGATGAATAACTGGATTTTACTCTAAAACTGAAAGGTCCCCAGAACAATTAACAAAGAAATACAAGATGGAAATTATTGATTTTTTCTGTCTTCTATTGATTTCAATATCATATATCACCATGGGTTGGAATAATTTTAAAACCCATAGATTTATAAAAATTTAAGCATGTAGTATTGAAAAAACCAGGACAACAACTGTCAAAAGTTGGCAAAATAGGCAAAAAAAAAAAAAAACAGGATAAAGGGACACAATTTATCATTTTAATTTTCTTTTATCATCCTTATGTGAGATTGTATTTTTATGACATGTTATAGTCATTAAAAAAATTTTTTTAATGACTAGTTTTTTCTTTTTTTTTACATATCTTGGTATATAAATCAAAATGCATTATTATGCAATAAAAACAATTCATAAATTTTAATGAATCAAAATGTCAGCATTCTTGTATATACCGATATATATTATATGCTTAGTCATTCAGTCACGTCTGACTCGGCAACACTTTGGACTTTAGCTCACCAAGCTCCTTTATCCATGGGATTCTCTAGGCAAGAATACTGGAGTGGGCTGCCATTTCCTACTCCAGGGGATCGTCTCAACCCAGGGATCAAACCCGTGTGTCCTGTGTCTCCTGTATTGAAGGCAGATTCTTCACCCACTGAGCCATCAGGAAAGCCCAAATATGTATTATGCATATACTATATATACTATGTAATATTATATACACTATATATATTATTTTTATACCTTTTATGTGCATATATTATGTATAATTTACTATTATATACACTATATCTATAGTATATATACATATACACATATATATTGTTTTTATACCTTTTCATTTTCTACTTTTTCCTAAGACCCAACGACTCAAATCTTTAAAAAATGCAAGTAAGGAAAAATACTGAAAGACCCTCTCTTTGCCAGTGTTTGTTTTATCGCTGAGAATGCTTTATGGATACATTTATGCAGATGAGACGAAAATAGTCTCTTTGAATTTAGCCTAATAAAATTACTTTAGAATTAAAATATTAAAGGAAGATTCTCAAACTAGTTAAATCAACTCTCGTGGAACCAGAAAATATTACTGTCAGACACGGTTGTAATTTCTGGAATAAATACTTTCATATTGTGATTTATTTTTATGAAATAAAATATCTTTGAGTTTCTGCCCCCTGGGGAATTGATTAGGCTCCAATTTCAATAAAAAATAAAATAGTATATTTGTCATTGTTTAGTCGCTAAGTCATGTCTGACTCTTTTGCAGCCCCATGGACTGTAGCTTGCCAGGCTCCTTTGTCCATGGTATTTCCTAGGAAATAACATTGGAGTGGGTTCCTTCTCCAGGGGATCCTCCCTAACCAGGAATTGAACCCATGTCTCCTGCATTTGCAGGTGATTCTTTACTGCTGAGCCACCAGAGAAGCCGCAAATAGTATATAACATTTGCTATTTGACAAAAGCACAAAGATTTACTAACCAAAGTTACACAAAAGTTATAGTGAATAGTATTTGTAAGCTAGTATAATTCTTAATTCAAATTAAAACAGCTTAAGACATCATGCATCTTTCTTTATGATTTGATCTGTTCATTTCTTCTTCACATGTTGTCCTGATTTTCTTAGAAAAAGGACAACAGATTTAGGTTCTTCCTATTTCTCTCCCTTGACTTCCTCCCCAAATTTGAACTTGTTATTTTTCTCCAGTCACTGACTTCATAGACCCTTTATCCCACTGTCCCACCCTTTATAACACCTTCAGCAAATCCTATAGTTTGCCAGTCATCTTCTGTTATCAAAACATCTATATAGCCTAATTTAAAATGCTAGTCTCATGACTGCTTAACTCATTCTTTCTCAATGGCAGCCAGACATTGGACCTGGGAGGAGCTGGTTTGGGAACAGATGGGGTTTGCCAATGTGGGTGTATTTTAAAATTTAGTTTGCCAATGTTCTCCATATTAAGAACAGAGGAATTATAATAGAAATCAAAATTCACCGATCATATCTTATGTACCAGGTTCTTTGCTAGAGGCATTATATTTATACCTCCTCTCTTTATATCATCTGTGAGGCACAGACAAGGTTAATAACATGCCCAGGGTCACCCAGCTACTTGGCAGCTGAGTTAGATTTGAATTTGAGTACTTATGGCTCTAAAGCCTATTGTTTTTAAACATGTACCTCTTTTCTCTAAGTGACAATTTTGTATACCTTTTACCATAAGATACAGTCCAAAGGGGCAGAATGACTTATATTCATGTAACAGAGGAGTAAACGGAGAAGGTAATGGCACCCCACTCCAGTACTCTTGCCTGGAGAATCCCGGGGACAGAGGAGCCTAGTGGGCCGCCGTCTATAGTCGGACACAACTGAAGTGACTTAGCAGCAGCAGCAGCAGAGGCGTAAAAAGAGAATACAAGCGGCTTATAAAATAAACTACCACTTTTTAATAGTAATCTAAATTATGTAAGGGCATAGAGATCAACAGACTATGGGCTTCTCTGTTGGCTCAGAGGTTAAAGAGTCTGCCTCCAATGAGAGAGACCCGGGTTTGATCCCTGGGTTGGGAAGATCCCCTGGAGAAGGAAATGGTAATAAGCTACCACTTTTTAATAATAATCTGAATTATATAAGGGCATAGAGATCAATATACTATAGAACAGCACAATTTTAAAATATCCAACAGTTAGAGTTGTTTTGATTTTTAAGAGAAGGAATAACCTGGCAAACAAAATGTGATCTTCAAATTTCTTTGGAACTTTCTCAAAATTGAATCTAAAAAGTACTGAATTTTTTTAAAGCACTGAATTATAAAGTAATTAAATACAGAATTATCCCCCCTAGCTTGACTTGCCAATCCTATTAGACCAAAGTCTAATTAAGAGCAGAAAAGTGGTTATTTTATCTACCAAATGAAAATAATTTAGTGCAAGTTAATAGGGGTTGGCTTATTACTGATTGGCCATTTTGACTTCAGCTTGTTATAATAGTAGAAATTGCTTTCAAAGATATACTCATTTTGCCAGTCATTTTTATAAGCATGAGACAAAGAAAGACTCCTTTGTTGTGCCTATTTGGGGATTGAAAATATGATGGAAATATAGTAGAGTGCAGAGCTAAATGCACCCTTAGAAATTATAACTCTTGTCTAAGGTAAAGGAAGAAGAAAGATTATAAAATGGTTCCAATATTTTATTAATGTGTTAACATAGTTATTTGATTAACAAAATCAAATACGAGAGTGACTTAACAGTAGACCTCATCAACAAAAAGAAACTTTAAAACAAGCATTCATTCTTTGCTTAATGGTACGATATATATACCTCCCAAATGACACATGCCACTTTAAAACTGCATCATGTGAGCAAAAGAATAAAACCTAATTATCATAAAACCTATATTTGTGAAGTTTTATTTATATTACACTATGTAATGGTTTTAATTAGTATGCCTCATATAATAACATTAGTTAAGATGGATGCTAAAATTTACTCTCAAATACTTGACCTACTCACTGAGCACTCTATTTTGTAACTTTCTTAAAGTATGTCCTAGGATAAAGTATACCCTCTAGGATAGCATATAAATAGACAAATGGAAAATGGCATGGACATAAAGAACATTTTCATTTACTTGTAAAAGCAAGCTTGGAAGTAGATCTTCCCCAGGACAGCTTTCTGACGACGCTGTAGCCCTGCCAACTCCATGACTAACCTCACAGGACACTTTGGGCCAGAAAACGGCCAGCTATGTTGTTCATGAATTCTTGACTCTCAAATATTGAAAGATAATAAATGTTTGTTGCTCTTACTTGCTAAGATTTGGGGTATTTTTTTTACAAAGCAACAAAAAAAACTAATAGGTTTTGATACTTGGAAATAGAATGCTGTGATGAACAACAAAAATACTCAAGTGTGGAGATGGCGCTGAGACCAGGCAGTGGGCTTTTGGGGGGGGGTAAGAGCCTGGGCTTCCGAGGTGGTTCAGTAGTAAAGACTCCACCTACCAATGCAGGAGACTCAGACAAGTGGGTTTGATTTCTGGGTTGGGAAGATTCCCTGGAGTAGGAAATGGCAACGCACTCTGGTATTCTTGCTTGGAAAATTCCATGGATAGAGGAGCCTGGTATGCTACAATCCATGGGGTCACAGAGTCCGACATGATTGAGCGACTTAGCACACACCTGACTGGGAGCTTAAAGTGCCTTAAAGAAACTCTCAATGGTCTTTGATAGGACTGTAGGGGAGGATTTGTAGGAAAATGAGGTAAATGTTACTAGAAATTGGAGAAAAGGAGATCCTTGTTATGTAGCAACAGAAAAGTGTAGCAATCCTGTTACCTTCAATAACTTGGAAATAAATGAGTTATCTAATAAACTCAGTGGTCTAGTTAAAGGCATTTCCGAGCAAAACGGAAAGTTGCTTTCTGGTTTCTTATTCCTGCTTACAGTAAAATGCAAGAGTATAAAGATTTACCAGAAGGTGAAATGTTAAAAAGAAGGAGGGAATTGATAGTTTTGAGAATTCTTATTGCAGCCTTGAAATTAAAAGACTTGGAAGAAAGCTCCTTGGAAGAAAAGCTATGACCAACCTAGACAGCATATTAAAAAGCAGAAACATTACTCTGCTGACAAATTTCTATCTAGCCAAAGCTATGGTTTTTCCAGTAGTCATGTATGGATGTGAGAATTGGATCAAAAAGAGAGCTGAGCACCGAAGAATTGATGTTTTTGAACTGTGGTGTTGGAGAAGACTCTTGAGAGTCCCTTGGACTTCAGGGAGATCAAATCAGTTAACCCTAAAGGAAATCAGTCCTGACTACTCATTGGAAGGACAGATGCTGAAGCTGAAGCTCTGGTACTTTGGCCACTTGATGTGAAGAGCTGACTCACTGGAAAAGATCCTGATGCTGGGGAAGATAGAAGGCAGGAGGAGAAGGGGATGACAGAGGATGAGATGGTTGGATGGCATCACCGACTCGATGGACATGAGCTTGAGCAAGCTCCAGGAGTTGGTGATGGACAGGGAGGCTTGGCATGCTCCAGTCCATGGGGTAATAAAGAGTTGGACACAACTGAGCAACTGAACTGACCAACTGACCACTTCGATATGGTACATGATACTAAAATTAAGAGAAGTCTTCTGAGAAAAAGTGAAATCCAGGACACTGCCAAGAAAACTTGGTCCAAAGATGAAGTAAAGGGTATGCCTGTGATACATCACATCAGTGTACCATTCAGTCACGCAAAAGGCCTCTAAAGAGAGCAGGGATGTGCCCACTCTTCCAACTGAACAATAAAGCTTCTGGAAAGGTTAAGGGTACACTGTTGTTCCTCACTGTTCACAAATTAGAGGAAAGTTTATCTCAAAGATTTTTTTGATTGTGATCTTTGTCTAACAAAGTAGACGCTGAGAAGATTCACAGAAGACATACAAAGTTTTGACATAATTATATATTTGCATATATTCTCAGGTTAGATTGAAAGGGACAGAAATAAAACAAAATGAAAAATGAATTTTTGATCTCCAAAGTTTTACTTGGTGGAAGCAGCTGAAGAAAACTGCTTGGCTGCAACTATGTTCTACCTTGCATGGAAAATGATGACTTAGAGCCAGGAAGGGGAGTGATAGCTATAAAGAATCACTCCTAGATCTTGAGACTTAATCATGGAACTTTGGAATTCGGAAGTTATGGACCAGTGACTCCTTTATGCTTCCCATTTCCCCCCATTTTTTTGAACAGGAATGTCTATATCAGTTACCTAAAACCTGTGATACCACTCTATGTTGGATGTGTTGGGAGCACATTTTTTTGCCTCTCTTGTTTCATAGATCTACATATTAAGAGGAATCACACTCAATAAGCTGTGTTTAAGGATTTATAGTAGAGGAGATTCACCCATATGTAGACTTGATTTAGATGGTGAGATTCGGAATGGCTTTGAAAGACTTGGGGACTTTGAGGTGAGTACATTTTGCTTGTGGAGTAATGTGAATAAACTTATATCCAGAAAGTGGACTATGGTGGTTACAAACATTCCTTAGGGGAGGTGGAATGTATTTTATCTCCCCTTGGGTGTGGGCTGGCTGTACTAATTCACTTATAATGGGTAGAATATGGCAGAACTGATGCTATGCCACTCAAATTAGGTCATAAAAGACTATGGATTCTGATTTGGGTGTGTCTCTCTCTGTCTCTCTCTCTTAGGTCACTTCCTCTGGGAGAAGTCAGCTGCTACATCATGAAGTCACTCAGGCAACCTGGAGTGAAGCCCATTGGTGAAGAAGTGCTTGGTCATCAGTCAGTGAGGAACTAAGGACTGCCAACAACCATGTAAGTGACACTGTAAGCAAAAGTAGCTCTAGTTAAGCCTCCAGGTGAGACTATAGCCTTGGCCAACAGCTTGACTGCAATCTCAAGACACCTCAAGCCAGAATCAGTCAAAGTTAACCCTAAAGGAAATCAGTCCTGACTACTCATTGGAAGGACAGATGCTGAAGCTGAAGCTCTGGTACTTTGGCCACTTGATGTGAAGAGCTGACTCACTGGAAAAGATCCTGATGCTGGGGAAGATAGAAGGCAGGAGGAGAAGGGGATGACAGAGGATGAGATGGTTGGATGGCATCACCGACTCGATGGACATGAGCTTGAGCAAGCTCCAGGAGTTGGTGATGGACAGGGAGGCTTGGCATGCTCCAGTCCATGGGGTAATAAAGAGTTGGACACAACTGAGCAACTGAACTGACCAACTGACCACTTCGATATGGTACATGATACTAAAATTAAGAGAAGTCTTCTGAGAAAAAGTGAAATCCAGGACACTGCCAAGAAAACTTGGTCCAAAGATGAAGTAAAGGGTATGCCTGTGATACATCACATCAGTGTACCATTCAGTCACGCAAAAGGCCTCTAAAGAGAGCAGGGATGTGCCCACTCTTCCAACTGAACAATAAAGCTTCTGGAAAGGTTAAGGGTACACTGTTGTTCCTCACTGTTCACAAATTAGAGGAAAGTTTATCTCAAAGATTTTTTTGATTGTGATCTTTGTCTAACAAAGTAGACGCTGAGAAGATTCACAGAAGACATACAAAGTTTTGACATAATTATATATTTGCATATATTCTCAGGTTAGATTGAAAGGGACAGAAATAAAACAAAATGAAAAATGAATTTTTGATCTCCAAAGTTTTACTTGGTGGAAGCAGCTGAAGAAAACTGCTTGGCTGCAACTATGTTCTACCTTGCATGGAAAATGATGACTTAGAGCCAGGAAGGGGAGTGATAGCTATAAAGAATCACTCCTAGATCTTGAGACTTAATCATGGAACTTTGGAATTCGGAAGTTATGGACCAGTGACTCCTTTATGCTTCCCATTTCCCCCCATTTTTTTGAACAGGAATGTCTATATCAGTTACCTAAAACCTGTGATACCACTCTATGTTGGATGTGTGGGGAGCACATTTTTTTGCCTCTCTTGTTTCATAGATCTACATATTAAGAGGAATCACACTCAATAAGCTGTGTTTAAGGATTTATAGTAGAGGAGATTCACCCATATGTAGACTTGATTTAGATGGTGAGATTCGGAATGGCTTTGAAAGACTTGGGGACTTTGAGGTGAGTACATTTTGCTTGTGGAGTAATGTGAATAAACTTATATTCAGAAAGTGGACTATGGTGGTTACAAACATTCCTTAGGGGAGGTGGAATGTATTTTATCTCCCCTTGGGTGTGGGCTGGCTGTACTAATTCACTTATAATGGGTAGAATATGGCAGAACTGATGCTATGCCACTCAAATTAGGTCATAAAAGACTATGGATTCTGATTTGGGTGTGTCTCTCTCTGTCTCTCTCTCTTAGGTCACTTCCTCTGGGAGAAGTCAGCTGCTACATCATGAAGTCACTCAGGCAACCTGGAGTGAAGCCCATTGGTGAAGAAGTGCTTGGTCATCAGTCAGTGAGGAACTAAGGACTGCCAACAACCATGTAAGTGACACTGTAAGCAAAAGTAGCTCTAGTTAAGCCTCCAGGTGAGACTATAGCCTTGGCCAACAGCTTGACTGCAATCTCAAGACACCTCAAGCCAGAATCAGTCAGCTAAAATGGTGCCAGATTCCTGACCTACAGAAACAGTGAGACAATAATGCTTGCAGTTGTAAGCTGTTACCTTTTGGATCAATTCATTATTTAATAATAATAATAATAATAATAAGCAATACACTTGCTGAGTATTGAGTGCAGCACTTTACCAGCATCATCTTTTAAGATTTGAAACAGCTCTGTTGGAATTCTATTACCTCCATTAGCTTTGTTCACAGTAATGCTTCCTAAGGCCCACTTGACTTCACACTCCAGGATGTCTGGCTCTAGATGAGGAAACACCATTGTGGTTATCTGGGTCATTAAGATCTTTTTTGTACAGTTCTGTGTATTCTTGGCACCTCTTCTTAATCTACTGCTCCTATAGTTCCTTACCATTTCTGTCCTTTATTGAGCCCATCTTCACATGAAATGTTCCCTTGGTATCTCTAATTTTCTTGAAGAGATCTCTAGTTTTTCCCATTCTATTGTTTTCCTCTATTTCTTTGCATTCTGAGACTTCTGAGTAAAGATCAAATAAAGTCTCACAGCTTGTACTTACTCCTGTCAGAAGGTTTATCTTGGAATGCTGTCTTTGGGAGCGTCCTAATCTACTAAATAAGAAATTTGTTGTTCTTGCCATTCAGTTTCTAAGTTGCATTGCTAAGTTGCTAAGATTCTTTCCGACCCCATGGACTACAGGATGCCAGGCTCCTCTGTCCACCACCATCTCCCAGAGTTTACTCAGATTCATGTCCATGAAGTTGGTGATGCTATCTAACCATCTCATCTTCTGCCTCCACCTTCTCCTCCTGCCTTCAGTCTTTCCCAGCATCAGGGTCTTTTCCAGTGAGTCAGCTCTTCATAACAGGTGGCCAAAGTACTGGAGCTTCAGTTTCAGCATCAGTCCTTTCAGTGAATATTCAAGGTGGATTTTCTTTAGGATTGACTGGTTTGATCTCCTTGCAGTCCAAGGGACTCTCAAGAGTTTTCTCCAGCACCTCAATTTAAAAGCATCAACATAAGAAATATGACTACTTTAAAAGTGTCATTGTGCAGAAACCACATGTAAGTGCCTGTTATCAGTACCAGCTGAGTCCAGCCATACAACTAACCCTGCTAAGGCACCAGACAGGGAGTGAATGGGTCATAGGTCCTGTAGAACAGGCAATCTTCCAGTCAGATATCACTGCATAGAACATTCACTCTTCAGGCCTTGCCTGAATTCTTGGCCCACAATATAATGGCATATAATAAAATGGTTGTTGTCATAAGTTTGGAGAACTTATAATAAAACTATGCCTACAGTTACCATTTTAATTTTAGGACAAGGGTTTTGTTACACAGCCATGCATAACCAAACAATTCATCATTTCCATACCAGAAGAGTTTCAAACGCATTCCCTGAACACATAGGCCCTTTGTTTTTGCTCACTTGCTCAGTCTTGTCTGACTCTGCAACTTCATAGCCAGCAGCACACCGTGCTTCCCTGTCCTTCACTATCTCCCAGAGTTTGCTCAATTTCATGTCCATTGAGTTGATGATGCCATGCAATTATCACATCCTCTCTTGCCCTCTTCACCTCATGCCCTCCATCTTTCCCAGAGTCAGGGTTTTCTCCAATGAGATGGCTCTTCATATTGGGTGGGCAAAGTATTGGAGCTTCAGTTTCAGCATCAGTTCTTCCAATGAATATTAAGGATTAATTTCCTTTAGGAACGACTGGTTTGATCCCCTTGCTGTCCAAGGGACATTTCAAGAGTTTTCTCCAGCACCACAGTTCGAAAACACCAATTCTTCAGTGCTCAGCCTTCTTCATGGTCCAACTCTCACATCCATACATAACTATTAAAAAAATCACAGCTTTGGCTATATGGACCTTTGTTGACAAAGTAATGTCTCTGATATTTAATAACCCTTTAGATTTGTCTTAGTTTTTTTTTTCCACGGAGCAAGCATCTTTTAATTTCATGGGTGCAGTCACCATCCACAGGGCTTTTGGAGCCTAAGAAAATAAAGTCTGTCACTATTTCTATTTTCTCTCCATCTATTTGCCATGAATTGATGGGATCAGGGGCCATGATCTAAGCTTTTTGAATGCTGAGTTTCAAGCCAGCTTTTTCACTCTCCTCTTTCAGCTTCACCAAGAGGCTCTTTAGTTCCACTTCATTTCCTGCAATTGGAGAAGGAAATGGCAACCCATTCCAGTGTTCTTGCCTGGAGAATCCCAGAGATGGGGGAGCCTGGTGGGCTGCCGTCTATGGGGTCACACAGAGTCGGACACGACTGAAGTGACTTAGCAGCAGCAGCAGCAGCATCTGCATACCTGGGGTTATCTATATTTTTCCCGAAAATCTTAATTCTAGCTTGTGCCTCATCCAGCCTGACATTTTCTATGATGTACGCTGCATGGAGGGCTTCCCTGATGGCTCAGAGGGTAAAGCGTCTGCCTGTAATGCAGGAGACCCAGGTTTGATCCCTGGATCAGGAAGATCATCTAGAGAAAGAAATGGCACCCCATTCCAATACTCTTGCCTGGAAAATCCCATGGATGAAGAAGCCTGATAGGCTACAGTCCATGGTGTTGCAAAGAGTCGGACACGACTGAGCAACTTCACTTTCACTTTCTTGCTGCATGGAAGTTAACAAACAAGGTGGGAATATACCACCTTGATGTACTCCTTTCCCAATTTCAAACCAGTCTGTTCTTCCATGTTCGGTTCTAACTTATGCTTCTCGACCTGCATACAGATTTCTCAGTAGGCAGGTAAGGTGGTCTGGTATCCCTGTCTCTTGAAGAATTTTCCACAGTTTGTTGTGATCCACACAAAGGCTTTAGCATAGTCAACGAAAAAGAAGTAGTTGTTTTTCTGGAATTCTCTTTCTTTTACTAATTGCTGATGTTGGCAATTTGTTCTCTGGTTCCTCTGCCTTTTCTAAATCCTGTTTGGAAATCTGGAAGTTCTAGGTTCATGCACTGTCGAAGCCTAGTTTGAAGGATCTGAGCATAACTTTACTAGCATGTGAAATGACTCCAATCATGAACATTCTTTGCCATTGCCCTTCTTTGGGATTTGAATGAAAACTGACTTTTTACTGTCTTGTGGCCACTGCTGAGTGTCCCAAATTTGCTGGAGTAGTGCAGCACTTTACCAGCATCATCTTTTAAGATTTGAAATAGCTCTGTTGGAATTCCATCACCTCCGATAACTTTGTTCACAGTAATGCTTCCTAAGGCCCACTTGACTTCACATTCCAGGATGTCTGGCTCTAGATGAGAAAACACCATTGTGATTATCTGGGTCATTAAGATCTTTTTTGTACAGTTCTGTGTGTTCTTGCCACCTCTTCTTAATCTTCTGCTGCTGTAGTTCCTTACTGTTTCTGTTCTTTATTGTGCCCATCTTTGCATGAAATGTTCCATTGGTATCTCTAATTTTCTTTTTTTTTATTTTATAAATTTTATTTTTTTACTTTACAATACTGTATTGGTTTTGCCATACATTGACATTAATCCACCACAGGTGTACGTGAATTCCTAACCCTGAAGCCCCCTCCCACCACCCTCCCCATATCATCTCTCTGGGTCATCCCAGTGCACCAGCCCCAA
>SJYX01016795.1:174586-205618 GCA_006410675.1 Oreotragus oreotragus
AAAAAAAAAAAAAAAAGCCAGTTGTAGAAAACATTTGTTGTTGCTGTTGTTCAGCCACCAAGCTGTTCCCGACTCTTTGTGACCCCATGGACTATAGCACTCCAGGCTTCCCTGTCCTTCACCATTTCCCGAAGTTTACCCAAGTTCATGTCCATTGAATCAGTAGAAAACACTGTTTAATTTTAAAAAAAACACACACACACAGTATATGTATACCTAAATTTTCTTATCTTTTGGCCCAGTCTTCAAAAATTCTGACAAATAGTACAAAAGAAAAAGTACACTTTTGTAAAATAAAGAGACCCTGATACTCTCTATATGAAGTTGCCAAGTAATTTAGAGTCTCACTATTTTCTGTATAAGAGTTAAGCCTAACTGGTAAGGTAGGTGCCCAAGAAGAACCAAGGTTTTGTTGGGAATATATGCTGGCCTTTAGTAACTATTTGACAAATGAATGAAAGAAACTGTTTCAGCAAAACTCAATGAGCTACTTTTTCTTGAATTTGCAATTCATTACTTCAGTTGTCCATTTGCTTCTGCCATTCTTTAGTTCAATGCAGAGTAGATTAGAGTACGGACTAGGGAGGATCTACCACTAAGTAGCTGTGTGATCATGATCAGGTTGCTTAACTTCTCTGGGTCTTAAATTGTATCATTTGTGAAAGAGAGATAGCTATATTCAGTGAGTGAGCACATGTAAAGCATTGAGAATTGTTTGGACATCTGGTTTATTTGAAAATTGTTTTTTAAAAAAGTAAAGATAGATTCTGAAATTAGATTAAAATAAATAAGAATCCAGCTATACACTGTTTAAAAGATATACACTTAAAGACTCAATTACATAAGAAGTGTGATAGAAAAGGAAATAAAGAGATATGTGTAAAATAAAAACTGAAAGGTAACTGATATAACAATATTGATTGCAAACAAAATAGACTTTAAAGTAAAAGATAAACAAAAAAGAGCTATTTGGATGTATACATGAAATGAACAGTGTAAGAGCAAAGGGTGACCATATTGATCACATGTGTACTTAACTGCATCTAAGGGCACTGCAAGGAAGAATGAATAAATGCACAATCATGTTACATTTTACCATAGCAATCTAAGAAAATGAAAACACAAAAAGGCAGTGTGACGAATATAAAGTACATTTATACAGTTAACAACCTTGACCTACCATGTGTGCTGTGGGGAAAGAGCAAATTAGCCAAGATGGCGTATTCAGACTCCCTCGCCCCACATTGTGCAAATACTTATGTAACAGCTAAGATTATTTTAGCACTGCTAAATGCTAAACACATTTAGCACATGTGTGCCGTGAAGTGCTCACTTGATCACAGGCTTCTTTGTGCAGTAAGCCTGTAAAAGCTTCACCATGAAAGCTCTAGCTGCTGCTGCGTTGGGGCTGCACTGGAGCGACATCATGGTTATGTTATATGAGGTTATATTATGGCTGTTGCTACAGCTGCTGCGTCAGTCAGGAATGAGGCCGTGTTATGGCTGCCATGCCAGCCAGGAGAGAAAATGTGCCTGCAGTTCCTACAGCTCCTCGAGCCTCCTTCCAGCCTTTCAGCTCACACTTTGCCTGTCCTGGGTTCAGCAAGCAGTGTGGAGAGTGTGAACAGGATCAGCAATACATGTGCTCAGCTGTTCAGTTGCGTCTGATTCTTCGTGACCCCATGGACTGTAGCCTGCCAGGCTTCTCTGTCCATGGGATTTCCCAGGCAAGGAGACTGGAGTGGGTTGCCATTTTCTTCTCCAGATCTACCATATGTGTGTGTATATTAGTGCTGTGTAAGTATGTATGTGTATATGTATGAAAATATATGTATAATATATACATATAATATATATTATATTCACATACATATATTTATGCTCCCATGTGCATGAGCGAGAGGGGAAAAAGAAATAAACTTGTACCACCAAAGCATGAGGTGAGGTGAAGTCACTCAGTCGTGTCCGACTCTTTGCGACCCCGTGGACTGTAACCTACTAGGCTTCTCCGTCCATGGGATTCTCCAGGCAAGAATACTGGAGTGGATTGCCATTTCCTTCTCCAGGGGATCTTCCTGACCCAGGGATCGAACCCGGGCCTTCTGCATTGGAGGCAGACGCTTTAACCTCTGAGCCACCAGGGAAGCCCGAAATGTTATTTTAAAACTTGCTAAAAACTCACAAATATTGGATAATTAAGGAAATATCAATAAATATAGAATAGTGAACAGAGCACACACCATGTTTCTTTGACAAAAATGCAACAAATCTGAATAGATGAGGGCACAATTCATAAATATGAGACATTAAAAACATACCTTTAAAAAATTCATGATGAAGAAACAATTTTCTTCCCAACCCAGGGACTGAACTATGTCTCCCTCATTGCAGGCAGATTCTTTACCAGCTGAGCCACCAGGGAAGTCCACAAAAATTACAGATATTTGCTTGTCATAACAGTGATGATTCTGTATATTAAAACATGTGGCATGCAGATAACGTAGTAAATAAAAGAAAATATATAGTCTAAAAGGCATATGTGGAAATCAGGAAAAAAAAGAAGTGAAAATTAATATGTGTAGTATTTAATTTATAAATTAAGGACAACACTAAACCTCAAAAAAGTATAATTAGGGAAAAAAATAAAGAGTAGAAGTTACTGAAATAGAAAACAAAAAAAGATGACCAGTATTCAGTAAAAATAATATATAGAGATTACCAAAGAAGACAAACTGTTGACAGTATTGGACTAGTAAAAAAGAACAAAATATATGTAGAATGGTAGAAAGGAAGATGAGGACATTTCTATATGAAGTTAATATAGCAGTTATTTTACAAATACCAGTTCAGTATAGACACTGTAAATAGTGGACATTTTCTTGAAAAAAGGAAAATATAAGTCCCTTAGATTAGCTTAACAGCAAGTAGAAATTTGACTATGAACTAAAAAAATGAAAAAATCAAATCAGTAGGGAGGAAAAACCCCCTCAAAAATCACCAGCCTCAGTTTTAATTAAGAATTGTTTTCTTCATCTCTAACATACTAGTACAAAAAATGGATAAATAGTTTAGTACAACCTGATTTCAAAAACAAGTGTGGACATGCATAAAAAGTTGTACATTATGAACAAGCAATATTTATCCTTGGAATGCAAAATTGATTTAATATTAGAATGATCTTTTAACAGAATATCCTCTATTAGTTAATATTTTGAAACCACAAGCTAATTTCAATGGATAACAAAATTCTTTAAATTTTATAAAGTCAACATTTATTTACTTTGAAAATCTTTTGATAAAGGAAAAAATATGAGTTCCTCAGCTGTGAAAATATATAGCACATCTTAGAATCACTATTGAAAACAAAGCTTTTTCTTTAAAATCAAGAATAAGAGAGGGATGTTTATCATTACTTTTTGTGATTGTAATGTATTTAAGACTGCTCTAGAAGGCTTAGCCAGTACAGTAAAAAAGAAAGAAAAAAAATACATGAAGGAAAAGAACCGGAAAGAGAGAAACAAAACCTCATTATGTGCAGGCACTATAATAATTGTACGAATAAAAAGTCCCAAAAGAGCTTATAAATTCACAGATTATTAAAAGATTTCAGCAAATTCATTGTACATAAGATGAACTCATGAAAATTATGCAGTGACTTGTGTTTGAATTCTGGTTTCTATAGGTACATGCTGATTTACTCATGTGATTTCTGAGTATTTAACATAAACTCTTTGAACATGGATTCCTAACCTGAAACACCAAGATAATTCTACTTTCCTTGAGGGTTGTGAAGATAAAATGAAGCACTGTTTATAGTACCTAGAAACATTATTTTCCCTTCCCTATAAAGTTCATATCATAGGCCACAATGAAGGAAGACATTAGATTACCCTTTTCATATGACACATTAATAATTGTCTAATTACAAGAAAATAATTATCTTTGCAGAAAATTTTCTCCTAATAGAAAGTGAATACAATATAAGTAATACTTTTTAGCAAGAGACATTGATACTTAAAGGTTAGCTGGCTTTTTTCAAAGTCAAAAAAGAAAGTTACCTGAGAGGTTGGTTCTGTAAATTGGATCTGGAGTAATCTCTCTCAGTTATACAAATATACACCAGCTGATTTCTATGTCCCAGAAAAATACTCAGGAAAATGGGGGCTTTACATTCTGGACAAGAGGAGCCTCTTACCCTCACCTGTATTGTCAGTCACAGGAGGGAAAATGAGAGATTACAGAAACCCCTGGATGGAACAGGTAAAAATCTCACCTTCTTTTTTAAAGATTAATATTAAAATTTTTTGAATAGATTGAGATAATACAACTGAAATCTGCAGAAAATAAAGATGCCAAAGGTCTCTAAGGAAAACTTACAGGTAAGGAAAGAGAGAAGGCTGGACTGGGCCCTGTGCTCAACTTCAAAGTGGTTTTGCATTTTCTTTGAATAATAATTATAACGCCCGGTAGGTGGCGCCAGTGGTAAAGAACCCGCCTGCCAATGCAGGAGACACAAGAGAGGTCGGTTCCATCCCCGAGTCAGGAAAGTCCCCTGAAGACAATGGCAATCCACTCTTCTTGCCTGGAGAACCCCATGGATAGAGGAGCCTGGTGGGCTACAGTCCACAGAGTCTCAAAGAGTCGGGCACGAGTGAAGCGACTTAGCACACTGCCTCTGTTCTAAGTGTGTGTGTGTGTGAGCAATAACTCACTGTGCTCACTCAGTCACGCCCAACTCTTTTCAACCCTATGGACTGTAGTCCACCAGGCTCCTCTGCTGCTGCTGCTGCTGCTAAGTCGCTTCAGTCGTGTCCGACTCTGTGCGACCCCATAGACGGCAGCCCACCAAGCTCCCTCACTAAATACTTGCCCTTGAAAAATTCAGTGAGCAAGGTATGATATTCTAGCAGTCTTGTGTAGCATGAGTCTGAAGCTCTTTCTTATCTGCCTCTGGGCACTGATGGTGTGCTTGAGGGAAAATGGTTGAATTAGAAGCGGAAATTCAAGAGTGAAAAGTGCTGGATGTATTGGAGCTATTTTTTCAAGGGGAAAAAAATAACATTTATACAGGAATGTGAACCAATAAGAACGTATCACAGCTGTGGACAGGCAGACATCAAAACTGCAGACTGTGCAGGTCCTGTTTTCAACAGCGCCACCTTGTGGCAGAAAGAAGTAAAAGCAGTCAATGGTGAGGATGGATCGAACTCTTCATCTCTCTTCATTCCTTCAACCTTTATTTTAAAAGTAGGATTTTTTTTATTTTTCTTCAACAGGAGAGAGAAAGAGAGAAACTGTGAGACTCCTATTTATTAGATCAGGATGAAAATTAAGTGTTTACTGTGAATATTAGAATATTATATTAGAGTATGGGAAAGACAGGACACTGCTTTTTTCCTACACTATACTGTGTACACCTTTCTTCTATTGTCATCGCAAGCACAAAACCAGATTGTCAAACTCAGTGCCAATTATGGTAAAAGCTTCTCTCTCAATGGCCTGATATCAATCATTCCTTCTATATCACGGACGTGCTCTGCAAACTTTTTCTTGTTTTTATTTGTTTTCAATAACTAAATAAGAGATTTTATATTATGATTTAATTTAGTTTGAAGTTTCCTCAAATATTCTTGAAAACAAGCAAGACATCCACTAGAAACAGTAAACTCTTTGGCTTTTTCAATAGTGATAATGAAATGGAACACACATATTTACACCAATTACATCTTCCCAAGATATTCTATTTGCTGTCATTTCCCAATAACAGCAAATTCTCATCTCTTTTGTGAAAGTGTTCATGAAAGACGAATTGAAAGCAGAAAAGGCACTGATAAGACACTATGGAAGTTTACAGAGGCTTGGTAAAAAATAAACTTTTTTTTTTTAACCAATAAATTCAAGATTCAGATCTTAAGCAACAATGGCCTTGAGTCTTCCTTATTTGAGACTCACATGTAAGGGCAAAGTTGTACGTAGGAACATAGAGGTGATTTGGTGTATGTACCCTTCGGCCTCCTGTAATCTTGCTGAGCTGAACTTGTATGCCGTCTAACCTAGGGAGAAATGGAGCTCAAACTTAGGTCTAAACCACATTTCCCAGCACCATTCATGCTCCATGTTACCCCACCTTGATCTGACTGCATTCTGACCCACGCAGACACACTTCAAATCTTTCAGACTTGTGCTAGGGCAATTTGAAAAGAAATATTTAATTCAAAATAATTCATAATTTCCTAATATCACTATATATAGTATAAATACTATATATAATAATAATAATTACAATATAAAATTATAGTAAATACTAAGGTAATTTTCTTATGGAAATAAAAACTGAAAGAGCTTATTGTCCCGTGCAGATGTTTAAAATTAACCTTTCTTTATCTATCCTTTCTTCTCTATCAAACTCAGTAATACTCATTGCTAAAGTCTTACTAAGGAAACAGGTTACCTTCAAAAGGAAACATTATCATATATTCCATTAAACACGGCAAAACTTAAAATTTCACATAAAAATAGGTTATCCAATTACATGGTAAATGTGTCATTTGTTCATTGTCCAGTACACAATATATTTACAGGAAAATTACCAGGAACTTTTCAGCTGTATCAGATCTCAACCTTATATTTAGATGCAGTCATATATTACTGCTGATAATGTGATGTCAGTGACTAGATTGGAATTTTTCACTGTCCTTTATCAAGATAAATTGTTCTGTCAATAGCAAATGGCTGGCAAGTATTAACACTCTGCACACTATATGACTTTTCATTCCCTGCAAAAATTGTATTTAATGCTTTTGCACAAAATCTATGGCCGTGACTATCCTTATTACCTATTTAACTACCTTTTAAAAGGAGGATTTATTTCAGCAAATTAGGACCTGGGAAACAAGATGGTATCATGCATCATAAACTTTAAGTCAATACAAGGCAGGACACTTGCGGTTTGAATGGGAAAATACCTTGCTCTCATCTCTTGGTCATCCAATAGTATTAGCAATCTGTGTTGGGAGCAGCTGCTCAGAGCAGAACTTTATCTTGGCCTCCTTCCATCTACACTGCCACAGCGTCCCACAGTAGCAATTTGCTCATTGGCCTATTACTTTCAATAGGTATTCCAGTAATTGGCTATTTCACACTTGTAAGGCTTGAACTGGCAGAGAGCAAAGGCCAGGCAACCAGCCTGTCAGGGTCTAGCAAGCTGGTCGTTCATCAATTATAATCAGCTTTTACAAGAGTGAGTGAATCCTCAGAAACCTTGTTTGCTCTGAACAGTTTTGCTACTAGTATAATTTGACCACAAACTGAGCTGCCCTTATCTGAAGAATGTAAAAGTTGTCCTACAGTGACAAGCATGTTTGTTTATTCAGACTCCTGGAAAGATTGATTTGGGCTAAAAGGGGGAAGGGGAAGTTTTGATAATTCTGGGTTCCTTCTGTTTTTGTAACCAGTTACTGTGCATTACCAATACACTTTCCTTTGCCAAAAAATAAACATTCAGGGGGAATCAACATAATTTATTTTTTAATGAGAGGTTATTCAAGAAGGCTTCATCAAGTTATGAATCTCAGAATTAAATTTCTCAAAAATGAGGTTCACTCTGGCCAAAGAGGTTGGGAGCTTTTGCAATCATAGATTATTTTTAAAACACCTATTTAAATGCTATTAAGAAATACACTACAGTAGCAGAAATGATGTGTGCTTATTACATATTTAAGTTCTCAGTGACCTGATTTAACATGATTTAGGAGAAACTAGAAAAATAGTTTCCTAGAAACTTAGGGTCTATGAAAATAAATCAGTATGGGCCTCACTCACAGTTAAAGACAGCAGTTTTTCTCAGCTAATCCCAATATCTTTTGTCACTTCTTGTATCACTTCCTAAGAGAACAGAATCATCTGCCACAGATCTTTTTCAAACAAAAAATATGTGAAAAAGAAACAAAATGTAATACATTTAAAATTCTGATTGGCTTCAATTACCCTCACAATTTTAGGGCCTAGGCATTTGTGTCATTGCTAATGTGTGTAATTCACCCTAGGGGGCTAGGAAAACTTCATTTGTATAAAGGGTACCATTTAAAAGTGCTTCTTAACAGCCAGGATTTATATTTTTCTCCCCACTGGCATCTCGTTTGCAAAAAGAAAAAGCCAACGCCTACTTGGAAAGCATGTGTATAATCTTTCTAATGGAAAAAACTGCTCTTTATTACCATGTCTAGTATTTGCCATCGATTTAGCCCCTATAATTCCTGCACAACAATCCCATGCTCTCTCTTTCCAGGGGCCCGTTCGGTCTGTTGACCAGCTGGTGACAACATGATCTGTCAACAGCAACTGCCTTGAGCGCAAATAAAACATACAATCAAAAATTTGAACTACTTTGTAAAGATTTTTTAAAATTCAAACTTCAAAAAATAAAGGGTAGGTGATTTAGAAAGCTGTTAGAGATGCTCAAAAGTCAATTCTAAATTTTGAAAAGACATGACTAGAGCTCTTCATAAATCTACCTTCAAAGAGTTATGCACTCTTCCTAGTTGAATAAATGAAGCGACACTGATGCATATCTAATTGTAATACATCACAGGATAATCTGTCAAGGCCCCAGTGCTCAGGCCCTGTCACCCCTCTTCATCCATTATTTATCTACAACCTTCATTGCTAGTGAAATCCCTGTGAAGTGAGTAGCATGAAATACTACATACTTAGCAAAAACTTTTGCAAAGCATATAGCAGATAATGATCTTTCAACACTGTGTAAATTGTTTCTGAGAGGAAAAAACAAAACATTTAAAAATAACCAGGATTTTCCCATATAAAATCAGATATTTCATTTAGCCAGACAATATATTGGATGTTCCAAACTAACAAAGTTCACACTTAGGTAAAACCATAAGGCCCTGAATGCCTTTTCTTTGCCATAGCGCAACCAAATCTCCCTTATCTTCCTTATACCATAACAGGGACTGGGGAGACCTTAAACTGTGCATTTTGAGATTATACAATGTCTACTTTAATAATAAGCAAGCAGATTAGGGGCCCAATGTCATATCTTTTTTCTTTTTCCCTCTTTTTCCTTTTGTTAAATTGCCAACTTTGATGAAGAAGTTGGAAGAATGAGATGGACCTCTTGCCCATTTCTTGGTGTGGAATACCTGCGTCTGGCAGTTACTAGAAGCTAAGTCTTGCTTTTTCTACCAGCTTGGTACACACCCCTTAGTTGTGAATAGGGACTTAGGGAAGCTTCCCAAACAAATATATCCCGGCTTTACAATCAGGATCACATGTTGCTGCTTTTGTTTTTTCTCATTTTAAGGAATCGCTGTCATAATTCACAGTATAGCCATATTTTTTTTCAAACATGCTCTTAAACAATGAAAAGAAAAATACACATTTTAAATCATTTGAAGAGTTCAGCCAGGCACTCTGATTTACTCATGAGGGGGTGATAAGAACAAAAAGCTACTTTAGGCATTCAGTAGTAGAAAATTAAGGTTCCTGTAAATTAGGTGGCTCTATTCCTCTCCCAGTCCAATTACTAGCTTTATTATTTGTGAATAAAATACCAAATAAAAAGCTAGTCTCCAGGTAAGTCAGTTGTTGCCATCTGGAGCTTGTGATACTTTATATTCTCAAACTGTGATGTGGAAGTTGCTGATAATGCCTTTACATCACTAACTGGTGCCCTGAGGCCCAAATCTTATACACTTTCCTCTGGAAAGAAAAATCATAATAAAAGAACAAAACACACACACCGTATACAAGGTAAGATTAGGCAGGTTGCTGTTTTATGGCCTTGTAACATTTGAACCAGAGTTTTGAAACACCCTTTGTGATTAATAAAAGTCACAATTAATGTAGGAATATTATAGCTGGAAGCAATTCTAGTTTGATAGAACAACTAAGCTGCTTGCCACAGCCTCACACAATTCCCCTTAAGCAGAACTGGCTTGTCCTATAACAGCTGCTTCCCATCACTTCCTTGGACAGAAGGGCAGCGGATTACATGCCTTTGCTATGGAGACCCATGCATTTCCTTGACAATGTGCAGGAAATCACACCATGTGGAAAAGACAAGTCTGCTTTTTTCCTTTGAAGATGTATGCTAAACTTACAGGATCATTAGGTGACCTGTGAAATAACAGGTTTTCTTTCTTTCTTTTAAAACTTTACTTGCCCTAAAGAAAAAACAATTAGCCTTTATGTGATATAGCTGTTAGGATACAAACTCAAGTTTGAGGATATAAATTCACGAAGGGCATAAACTCAAGTTTGTCTCATTTCGTTTGAGGTTCTCATGTTTGAAGAGGTATTATCATCATAATTATTTTAAATCACACGCTGCCTTCAGTCTTAGAAATCCAAACTCTCTCCTCTAAATCCAAATAAATTCTTCAAAATTGAGAAGATTAAAAACTTGCAGGTGAAGTAATTTTAAGTTCATTCTCACTTTGCAGGCATGGCAAAGTGGTTCTATTTATCGTAGCAGTACTAAGAATTCATTTAGGATGATGGTGTGACATGAAAACAAAACTTCTTCTGATTGAATTTCAAGGACTCTTCTGTTTAACTAGCTTCAAGAGTCCTTTTTTGATCATAATAAAATTATTTGCCATATGGTTCAGATGCTTGTGATCCCCTCTCAATGAGAGGATTATGCATGAGATAAAATGCCTACTGTAGCTGCAGCCAAGCACACAGCTGGCTCTGATAATGCCAACAAATGGCTTCATCTATCTGAATGTCACGTAGGAGCTGGTGCGATGCGAGTCAGCCTGGAGTACAATTAAAATCTACATCATCTGTGAGAAAGGTGATGGAGGTTCTGACATCAGAGCTGTACAAGATCCATCCTCTTTCCCAGAGCAGCAGAAGATACGTGTTGCCCCCTTCACCCTGTCACGCTAATGATGATCCCTGCACATCCCTTCCTCTGCACATTAAAGGTACTAAATCAAGGGGCCTCCTATTTAAAAGCTTCACCTTTATCTGACATTCAGTAACAAGATGTACAGTTTCTAAACTAAAGTTGTGTATTCCTTGCCTCCTTTCTTTTCCTGATGAGATAATGCCATTTATGTCCATCAGTGAAATATAAATAGAAAAGTTTATGATCCATGTGGCCTCAAATTGTAGCAATATGCAGAAATTTCCCTGTTTTAGTTCCACAATGTTCAACTACACTAATAAAATCAGGTTTGAACACCCATTTGTTCCAGAAAGCCAAATTTTATTGCTAAAACATCCATAACTCATAACAAGCAAGCTCAATACCAATTCACAGACAAGTTGCCTTTTCTGCATGTTTTGAGTAAAAATGAAAAGTGAAGTTTGTGCAGCTATTTCACTGTTTTGTTCTATTATATTAGAAAGGAACCTTGCCAATATATTTTATTAGCATGTCCAATGACTTTCTATTAAAATTAAATGGAATAACATCTAAATTTCAGAATGAGGTTACTGAAGGTGATTTTTATGATTTGTTCATTATTTATACAATTTTGTTATGTACTTTCTTCTTTTTTGGATTCTTAAAAGACAAAATTAACAAACCATACAGTAGTATGTAAATCTGTAAACTAGCATGCAAATTTTTCATGCAACTGAAAGAGAAAAGAATCCACATCAGACAAAATACCTTATACTTTATTATTATTTTTTATTTTATATTGGAGTGTAGCTGATTAGTGGTGTTGTGATAATTTCAGGTGGACAACAAAGCGACTCAGCCAAAATATACTTTAGAGTCAAAGAAAAAACTGTATGAGATTCTTAAAAGTCCTCAACATAGAAATATATGCACTTGTATGTATTCTATATCTACACATGTGTAGATATATGTTATATACATACTTATGTACATAAATAAATAATTACTTGAAACAATCCACAGGTTTTCCATTTTGTTGCTTTGCTTTTCTGACCCTGAAGTGAAGTAGAAAACCTTTTGCAACACAGGGGAGATAATCATCAAGGGACATGAAACATTTCAGATGTTGATGTTTGTACACTCTCCCTATCTTGGATGGTCTAGTGTATGCACAAAGGTAATTTTTAGTCAAGCCTATTTCAAGCAGTCAAGTTATTTTACAAATACCAGTTCAGTATAGACACTGTAAATAGTGGACATTTTCTTGAAAAAAGGAAAATATAAGTCCCTTAGATTAGCTTAACAGCAAGTAGAAATTTGACTATGAACTAAAAAAATGAAAAAATCAAATCAGTAGGGAGGAAAAACCCCCTCAAAAATCACCAGCCTCAGTTTTAATTAAGAATTGTTTTCTTCATCTCTAACATACTAGTACAAAAAATGGATAAATAGTTTAGTACAACCTGATTTCAAAAACAAGTGTGGACATGCATAAAAAGTTGTACATTATGAACAAGCAATATTTATCCTTGGAATGCAAAATTGATTTAATATTAGAATGATCTTTTAACAGAATATCCTCTATTAGTTAATATTTTGAAACCACAAGCTAATTTCAATGGATAACAAAATTCTTTAAATTTTATAAAGTCAACATTTATTTACTTTGAAAATCTTTTGATAAAGGAAAAAATATGAGTTCCTCAGCTGTGAAAATATATAGCACATCTTAGAATCACTATTGAAAACAAAGCTTTTTCTTTAAAATCAAGAATAAGAGAGGGATGTTTATCATTACTTTTTGTGATTGTAATGTATTTAAGACTGCTCTAGAAGGCTTAGCCAGTACAGTAAAAAAGAAAGAAAAAAAATACATGAAGGAAAAGAACCGGAAAGAGAGAAACAAAACCTCATTATGTGCAGGCACTATAATAATTGTACGAATAAAAAGTCCCAAAAGAGCTTATAAATTCACAGATTATTAAAAGATTTCAGCAAATTCATTGTACATAAGATGAACTCATGAAAATTATGCAGTGACTTGTGTTTGAATTCTGGTTTCTATAGGTACATGCTGATTTACTCATGTGATTTCTGAGTATTTAACATAAACTCTTTGAACATGGATTCCTAACCTGAAACACCAAGATAATTCTACTTTCCTTGAGGGTTGTGAAGATAAAATGAAGCACTGTTTATAGTACCTAGAAACATTATTTTCCCTTCCCTATAAAGTTCATATCATAGGCCACAATGAAGGAAGACATTAGATTACCCTTTTCATATGACACATTAATAATTGTCTAATTACAAGAAAATAATTATCTTTGCAGAAAATTTTCTCCTAATANCTAGAAACATTATTTTCCCTTCCCTATAAAGTTCATATCATAGGCCACAATGAAGGAAGACATTAGATTACCCTTTTCATATGACACATTAATAATTGTCTAATTACAAGAAAATAATTATCTTTGCAGAAAATTTTCTCCTAATAGAAAGTGAATACAATATAAGTAATACTTTTTAGCAAGAGACATTGATACTTAAAGGTTAGCTGGCTTTTTTCAAAGTCAAAAAAGAAAGTTACCTGAGAGGTTGGTTCTGTAAATTGGATCTGGAGTAATCTCTCTCAGTTATACAAATATACACCAGCTGATTTCTATGTCCCAGAAAAATACTCAGGAAAATGGGGGCTTTACATTCTGGACAAGAGGAGCCTCTTACCCTCACCTGTATTGTCAGTCACAGGAGGGAAAATGAGAGATTACAGAAACCCCTGGATGGAACAGGTAAAAATCTCACCTTCTTTTTTAAAGATTAATATTAAAATTTTTTGAATAGATTGAGATAATACAACTGAAATCTGCAGAAAATAAAGATGCCAAAGGTCTCTAAGGAAAACTTACAGGTAAGGAAAGAGAGAAGGCTGGACTGGGCCCTGTGCTCAACTTCAAAGTGGTTTTGCATTTTCTTTGAATAATAATTATAATGCCCGGTAGGTGGCGCCAGTGGTAAAGAACCCGCCTGCCAATGCAGGAGACACAAGAGAGGTCGGTTCCATCCCCGAGTCAGGAAAGTCCCCTGAAGACAATGGCAATCCACTCTTCTTGCCTGGAGAACCCCATGGATAGAGGAGCCTGGTGGGCTACAGTCCACAGAGTCTCAAAGAGTCGGGCACGAGTGAAGCGACTTAGCACACTGCCTCTGTTCTAAGTGTGTGTGTGTGTGAGCAATAACTCACTGTGCTCACTCAGTCACGCCCAACTCTTTTCAACCCTATGGACTGTAGTCCACCAGGCTCCTCTGCTGCTGCTGCTGCTGCTAAGTCGCTTCAGTCGTGTCCGACTCTGTGCGACCCCATAGACGGCAGCCCACCAAGCTCCCTCACTAAATACTTGCCCTTGAAAAATTCAGTGAGCAAGGTATGATATTCTAGCAGTCTTGTGTAGCATGAGTCTGAAGCTCTTTCTTATCTGCCTCTGGGCACTGATGGTGTGCTTGAGGGAAAATGGTTGAATTAGAAGCGGAAATTCAAGAGTGAAAAGTGCTGGATGTATTGGAGCTATTTTTTCAAGGGGAAAAAAATAACATTTATACAGGAATGTGAACCAATAAGAACGTATCACAGCTGTGGACAGGCAGACATCAAAACTGCAGACTGTGCAGGTCCTGTTTTCAACAGCGCCACCTTGTGGCAGAAAGAAGTAAAAGCAGTCAATGGTGAGGATGGATCGAACTCTTCATCTCTCTTCATTCCTTCAACCTTTATTTTAAAAGTAGGATTTTTTTATTTTTTCTTCAACAGGAGAGAGAAAGAGAGAAACTGTGAGACTCCTATTTATTAGATCAGGATGAAAATTAAGTGTTTACTGTGAATATTAGAATATTATATTAGAGTATGGGAAAGACAGGACACTGCTTTTTTCCTACACTATACTGTGTACACCTTTCTTCTATTGTCATCGCAAGCACAAAACCAGATTGTCAAACTCAGTGCCAATTATGGTAAAAGCTTCTCTCTCAATGGCCTGATATCAATCATTCCTTCTATATCACGGACGTGCTCTGCAAACTTTTTCTTGTTTTTATTTGTTTTCAATAACTAAATAAGAGATTTTATATTATGATTTAATTTAGTTTGAAGTTTCCTCAAATATTCTTGAAAACAAGCAAGACATCCACTAGAAACAGTAAACTCTTTGGCTTTTTCAATAGTGATAATGAAATGGAACACACATATTTACACCAATTACATCTTCCCAAGATATTCTATTTGCTGTCATTTCCCAATAACAGCAAATTCTCATCTCTTTTGTGAAAGTGTTCATGAAAGACGAATTGAAAGCAGAAAAGGCACTGATAAGACACTATGGAAGTTTACAGAGGCTTGGTAAAAAATAAACTTTTTTTTTTTAACCAATAAATTCAAGATTCAGATCTTAAGCAACAATGGCCTTGAGTCTTCCTTATTTGAGACTCACATGTAAGGGCAAAGTTGTACGTAGGAACATAGAGGTGATTTGGTGTATGTACCCTTCGGCCTCCTGTAATCTTGCTGAGCTGAACTTGTATGCCGTCTAACCTAGGGAGAAATGGAGCTCAAACTTAGGTCTAAACCACATTTCCCAGCACCATTCATGCTCCATGTTACCCCACCTTGATCTGACTGCATTCTGACCCACGCAGACACACTTCAAATCTTTCAGACTTGTGCTAGGGCAATTTGAAAAGAAATATTTAATTCAAAATAATTCATAATTTCCTAATATCACTATATATAGTATAAATACTATATATAATAATAATAATTACAATATAAAATTATAGTAAATACTAAGGTAATTTTCTTATGGAAATAAAAACTGAAAGAGCTTATTGTCCCGTGCAGATGTTTAAAATTAACCTTTCTTTATCTATCCTTTCTTCTCTATCAAACTCAGTAATACTCATTGCTAAAGTCTTACTAAGGAAACAGGTTACCTTCAAAAGGAAACATTATCATATATTCCATTAAACACGGCAAAACTTAAAATTTCACATAAAAATAGGTTATCCAATTACATGGTAAATGTGTCATTTGTTCATTGTCCAGTACACAATATATTTACAGGAAAATTACCAGGAACTTTTCAGCTGTATCAGATCTCAACCTTATATTTAGATGCAGTCATATATTACTGCTGATAATGTGATGTCAGTGACTAGATTGGAATTTTTCACTGTCCTTTATCAAGATAAATTGTTCTGTCAATAGCAAATGGCTGGCAAGTATTAACACTCTGCACACTATATGACTTTTCATTCCCTGCAAAAATTGTATTTAATGCTTTTGCACAAAATCTATGGCCGTGACTATCCTTATTACCTATTTAACTACCTTTTAAAAGGAGGATTTATTTCAGCAAATTAGGACCTGGGAAACAAGATGGTATCATGCATCATAAACTTTAAGTCAATACAAGGCAGGACACTTGCGGTTTGAATGGGAAAATACCTTGCTCTCATCTCTTGGTCATCCAATAGTATTAGCAATCTGTGTTGGGAGCAGCTGCTCAGAGCAGAACTTTATCTTGGCCTCCTTCCATCTACACTGCCACAGCGTCCCACAGTAGCAATTTGCTCATTGGCCTATTACTTTCAATAGGTATTCCAGTAATTGGCTATTTCACACTTGTAAGGCTTGAACTGGCAGAGAGCAAAGGCCAGGCAACCAGCCTGTCAGGGTCTAGCAAGCTGGTCGTTCATCAATTATAATCAGCTTTTACAAGAGTGAGTGAATCCTCAGAAACCTTGTTTGCTCTGAACAGTTTTGCTACTAGTATAATTTGACCACAAACTGAGCTGCCCTTATCTGAAGAATGTAAAAGTTGTCCTACAGTGACAAGCATGTTTGTTTATTCAGACTCCTGGAAAGATTGATTTGGGCTAAAAGGGGGAAGGGGAAGTTTTGATAATTCTGGGTTCCTTCTGTTTTTGTAACCAGTTACTGTGCATTACCAATACACTTTCCTTTGCCAAAAAATAAACATTCAGGGGGAATCAACATAATTTATTTTTTAATGAGAGGTTATTCAAGAAGGCTTCATCAAGTTATGAATCTCAGAATTAAATTTCTCAAAAATGAGGTTCACTCTGGCCAAAGAGGTTGGGAGCTTTTGCAATCATAGATTATTTTTAAAACACCTATTTAAATGCTATTAAGAAATACACTACAGTAGCAGAAATGATGTGTGCTTATTACATATTTAAGTTCTCAGTGACCTGATTTAACATGATTTAGGAGAAACTAGAAAAATAGTTTCCTAGAAACTTAGGGTCTATGAAAATAAATCAGTATGGGCCTCACTCACAGTTAAAGACAGCAGTTTTTCTCAGCTAATCCCAATATCTTTTGTCACTTCTTGTATCACTTCCTAAGAGAACAGAATCATCTGCCACAGATCTTTTTCAAACAAAAAATATGTGAAAAAGAAACAAAATGTAATACATTTAAAATTCTGATTGGCTTCAATTACCCTCACAATTTTAGGGCCTAGGCATTTGTGTCATTGCTAATGTGTGTAATTCACCCTAGGGGGCTAGGAAAACTTCATTTGTATAAAGGGTACCATTTAAAAGTGCTTCTTAACAGCCAGGATTTATATTTTTCTCCCCACTGGCATCTCGTTTGCAAAAAGAAAAAGCCAACGCCTACTTGGAAAGCATGTGTATAATCTTTCTAATGGAAAAAACTGCTCTTTATTACCATGTCTAGTATTTGCCATCGATTTAGCCCCTATAATTCCTGCACAACAATCCCATGCTCTCTCTTTCCAGGGGCCCGTTCGGTCTGTTGACCAGCTGGTGACAACATGATCTGTCAACAGCAACTGCCTTGAGCGCAAATAAAACATACAATCAAAAATTTGAACTAGTTTGTAAAGATTTTTTAAAATTCAAACTTCAAAAAATAAAGGGTAGGTGATTTAGAAAGCTGTTAGAGATGCTCAAAAGTCAATTCTAAATTTTGAAAAGACATGACTAGAGCTCTTCATAAATCTACCTTCAAAGAGTTATGCACTCTTCCTAGTTGAATAAATGAAGCGACACTGATGCATATCTAATTGTAATACATCACAGGATAATCTGTCAAGGCCCCAGTGCTCAGGCCCTGTCACCCCTCTTCATCCATTATTTATCTACAACCTTCATTGCTAGTGAAATCCCTGTGAAGTGAGTAGCATGAAATACTACATACTTAGCAAAAACTTTTGCAAAGCATATAGCAGATAATGATCTTTCAACACTGTGTAAATTGTTTCTGAGAGGAAAAAACAAAACATTTAAAAATAACCAGGATTTTCCCATATAAAATCAGATATTTCATTTAGCCAGACAATATATTGGATGTTCCAAACTAACAAAGTTCACACTTAGGTAAAACCATAAGGCCCTGAATGCCTTTTCTTTGCCATAGCGCAACCAAATCTCCCTTATCTTCCTTATACCATAACAGGGACTGGGGAGACCTTAAACTGTGCATTTTGAGATTATACAATGTCTACTTTAATAATAAGCAAGCAGATTAGGGGCCCAATGTCATATCTTTTTTCTTTTTCCCTCTTTTTCCTTTTGTTAAATTGCCAACTTTGATGAAGAAGTTGGAAGAATGAGATGGACCTCTTGCCCATTTCTTGGTGTGGAATACCTGCGTCTGGCAGTTACTAGAAGCTAAGTCTTGCTTTTTCTACCAGCTTGGTACACACCCCTTAGTTGTGAATAGGGACTTAGGGAAGCTTCCCAAACAAATATATCCCGGCTTTACAATCAGGATCACATGTTGCTGCTTTTGTTTTTTCTCATTTTAAGGAATCGCTGTCATAATTCACAGTATAGCCATATTTTTTTTCAAACATGCTCTTAAACAATGAAAAGAAAAATACACATTTTAAATCATTTGAAGAGTTCAGCCAGGCACTCTGATTTACTCATGAGGGGGTGATAAGAACAAAAAGCTACTTTAGGCATTCAGTAGTAGAAAATTAAGGTTCCTGTAAATTAGGTGGCTCTATTCCTCTCCCAGTCCAATTACTAGCTTTATTATTTGTGAATAAAATACCAAATAAAAAGCTAGTCTCCAGGTAAGTCAGTTGTTGCCATCTGGAGCTTGTGATACTTTATATTCTCAAACTGTGATGTAGAAGTTGCTGATAATGCCTTTACATCACTAACTGGTGCCCTGAGGCCCAAATCTTATACACTTTCCTCTGGAAAGAAAAATCATAATAAAAGAACAAAACACACACACCGTATACAAGGTAAGATTAGGCAGGTTGCTGTTTTATGGCCTTGTAACATTTGAACCAGAGTTTTGAAACACCCTTTGTGATTAATAAAAGTCACAATTAATGTAGGAATATTATAGCTGGAAGCAATTCTAGTTTGATAGAACAACTAAGCTGCTTGCCACAGCCTCACACAATTCCCCTTAAGCAGAACTGGCTTGTCCTATAACAGCTGCTTCCCATCACTTCCTTGGACAGAAGGGCAGCGGATTACATGCCTTTGCTATGGAGACCCATGCATTTCCTTGACAATGTGCAGGAAATCACACCATGTGGAAAAGACAAGTCTGCTTTTTTCCTTTGAAGATGTATGCTAAACTTACAGGATCATTAGGTGACCTGTGAAATAACAGATTTTCTTTCTTTCTTTTAAAACTTTACTTGCCCTAAAGAAAAAACAATTAGCCTTTATGTGATATAGCTGTTAGGATACAAACTCAAGTTTGAGGATATAAATTCACGAAGGGCATAAACTCAAGTTTGTCTCATTTCGTTTGAGGTTCTCATGTTTGAAGAGGTATTATCATCATAATTATTTTAAATCACACGCTGCCTTCAGTCTTAGAAATCCAAACTCTCTCCTCTAAATCCAAATAAATTCTTCAAAATTGAGAAGATTAAAAACTTGCAGGTGAAGTAATTTTAAGTTCATTCTCACTTTGCAGGCATGGCAAAGTGGTTCTATTTATCGTAGCAGTACTAAGAATTCATTTAGGATGATGGTGTGACATGAAAACAAAACTTCTTCTGATTGAATTTCAAGGACTCTTCTGTTTAACTAGCTTCAAGAGTCCTTTTTTGATCATAATAAAATTATTTGCCATATGGTTCAGATGCTTGTGATCCCCTCTCAATGAGAGGATTATGCATGAGATAAAATGCCTACTGTAGCTGCAGCCAAGCACACAGCTGGCTCTGATAATGCCAACAAATGGCTTCATCTATCTGAATGTCACGTAGGAGCTGGTGCGATGCGAGTCAGCCTGGAGTACAATTAAAATCTACATCATCTGTGAGAAAGGTGATGGAGGTTCTGACATCAGAGCTGTACAAGATCCATCCTCTTTCCCAGAGCAGCAGAAGATACGTGTTGCCCCCTTCACCCTGTCACGCTAATGATGATCCCTGCACATCCCTTCCTCTGCACATTAAAGGTACTAAATCAAGGGGCCTCCTATTTAAAAGCTTCACCTTTATCTGACATTCAGTAACAAGATGTACAGTTTCTAAACTAAAGTTGTGTATTCCTTGCCTCCTTTCTTTTCCTGATGAGATAATGCCATTTATGTCCATCAGTGAAATATAAATAGAAAAGTTTATGATCCATGTGGCCTCAAATTGTAGCAATATGCAGAAATTTCCCTGTTTTAGTTCCACAATGTTCAACTACACTAATAAAATCAGGTTTGAACACCCATTTGTTCCAGAAAGCCAAATTTTATTGCTAAAACATCCATAACTCATAACAAGCAAGCTCAATACCAATTCACAGACAAGTTGCCTTTTCTGCATGTTTTGAGTAAAAATGAAAAGTGAAGTTTGTGCAGCTATTTCACTGTTTTGTTCTATTATATTAGAAAGGAACCTTGCCAATATATTTTATTAGCATGTCCAATGACTTTCTATTAAAATTAAATGGAATAACATCTAAATTTCAGAATGAGGTTACTGAAGGTGATTTTTATGATTTGTTCATTATTTATACAATTTTGTTATGTACTTTCTTCTTTTTTGGATTCTTAAAAGACAAAATTAACAAACCATACAGTAGTATGTAAATCTGTAAACTAGCATGCAAATTTTTCATGCAACTGAAAGAGAAAAGAATCCACATCAGACAAAATACCTTATACTTTATTATTATTTTTTATTTTATATTGGAATGTAGCTGATTAGTGGTGGTGTGATAATTTCAGGTGGACAACAAAGCGACTCAGCCAAAATATACTTTAGAGTCAAAGAAAAAACTGTATGAGATTCTTAAAAGTCCTCAACATAGAAATATATGCACTTGTATGTATTCTATATCTACACATGTGTAGATATATGTTATATACATACTTATGTACATAAATAAATAATTACTTGAAACAATCCACAGGTTTTCCATTTTGTTGCTTTGCTTTTCTGACCCTGAAGTGAAGTAGAAAACCTTTTGCAACACAGGGGAGATAATCATCAAGGGACATGAAACATTTCAGATGTTGATGTTTGTACACTCTCCCTATCTTGGATGGTCTAGTGTATGCACAAAGGTAATTTTTAGTCAAGCCTATTTCAAGCAGTCTACTAATGTGACAACTATGCTTTTACTCTATTCAGTTTACTAAAAATACATAAAAAGTAGTGGCAGATTCATGTTGATGTGTGGCAAAGCCAGTACAATATTGTAAAGTAATTAGCCTCCAATTAAAATAAACCTATTTTTAAAAAGTAAGTCAATTATTCATTATTTTTTTTTAACCAAATAACTATGTGATGTCTTAGGACAGTTTCTATAGAATTCTTTGTGGTCACCCTACACTAGTTTTCAGATTTTTTTCAATTTGGCTGTACCTCAGTATCACTTGTGGTGTTTTTAAAAGTAAAGATGCCTCTGACTTACTCCCAGTATGCTGGAATTGCATCTCAGATACTAGGGCTCGATTTCTGCATAATAAGTGTCCACTATAAGGTTCCTCACATGATAACTAATGCACCAAGAAAAATGGAGGCCTGTGTCTGAACATTGTCTAAAAAGAATTTTCAATGTATGATTTAGCAACTGGAATATGGAATATATAGAAACAGTAGAATAGCTATTATTTAGAGATATTTCTTGCTTTAAGCAAAATACATCAATAATATTTCTAATATAAATTTATCCAATCCTGTAAATATTTATTATAATGTTATGATATGTTTAGCTCTATGCAACATATTGTAGGGGAATGTGAAGAAGCATAAGACATAGTTTTTATATCCATTGAGTTAATCTAAGTAGAAAAAAGACATATATCATATTAAGTAATAACCAAATACTATAATTGTCATATTGAATGATGCTTACAATGAATACCAAAAGACAGCTGACCTAGAAAGTACCAGTATGCAGACATGTGTTGATTATTCTTTGTGGAAATCTTTATCAACTATCCCTTTAGCAAATCCACTGCTGCTGCTTAGAAATTATTATTATTTTTTAACTGTCACACTAAACGTCTTGGAAAAACCTGTCACACAAAGCAATCTACTTATCTAGTATTTTAACTGCTGGTCTTAAGTTGCAATAGGTTCTAGCCTGATAGAGCTTTGGCTTATTAACTGCAAGTGAGAGTTTCCTATAACTGATTGCCTTTTTGAAGAAAGAATTAAAAGGTTATTAATACTAGGAATGGGTGGGAATTTATTTATTTTTTATATAAATGTTTTAATTTTAATATGGAAGTGTCCCACTTCTAACCTAAAGTATATATTTAATAGATTTCTATTCTTCCAATTTCATTTCCAAAGTCTTCTCCACCGTAAAACAATTAACCAGGTCCTTCCTTCAAAGGCTTAAAATAATACTAGAGACTTGGTGTTTGAAAATGCCTTTGAATAAAGTATCAGAAACATTATTCTATATAAGAAATGTAAGGGCTCAGAGATATCAACAGATTTGCTAAGTCACCTAGTTATCAATAAAATATAAATAATGATTAGAGAGGGACAGAGAGGTCTTAGGTAATAACACTGTGACCATCATTTAGTTCAATTCTCTAAACTTTTTAAGAAAAATCAATCACAGAGTCTCCATTATTAAATTCAATAATTAAAGGCATAGTTATTTGAGAAATACTTAAATAATGAAACCCAGAAGAAAAAAAATCTCTAATGAGTGACTATTTGTAAAAGAAAAAATTATAACCTCACTTTGACATGTGTTCACAATCCTTAAATTACCATAAAACTAGAAGATAAAAATATCTACACAAAATATGCTAATCTATGGATCTGTGCTTTAGAGTCAAAGAAAAACATAAGAAACAGAAATAAAACTTAACAAAGAAAGACTTTAGAGAGTCCCTAAATAAGAACATGCAGGTTCCACATGTGGGTGACCTACAGCAGCCAGGGCAGAACAGCCTTTCTGTGAGGAACATTAGTTCAAGGTAAGAAGCATCTGTGATATCAGCAGACCGGAATTCTGCCAGTCTCTGCCACACACTGTGGGGAGGGGGCCACTGAGCAAGTCAGTCACCCTGTCCCAGCTTTAGTTTTCTCATCTGCACAATGGCGAAGATTGAGTGTGTATGAGGATGGAGTGTATGGGGACTGCTTGGGGTAATACCTGGCACATTGTGAAACCTAAATAAAAGAGAGAGTGATAATATTGATGGTGTCCAATAAGAAGGATAATTAGGAAAATTATTGATTACACCCTGGAAAATAGTATTTAATCAGAAGACTCTTCCTATGCTGAGCAACTGTATATGAGTTCCAGCAATTCTGTATATAATTCTTCTATTTAGCATATGTAACTAGATGGAAGTGGCTGCTGATAAACAAATAGCTAGTATATAAATGATGTGCAAATGGCTACAATTCACAGGCTTTGCTTTGTTCCTGTTTGTGGTATGCTCTACACTCTTCACATTTTCAACATCAAATCCTACTAATGGAGCAAGCTCCTCTAAGGCATTATTACAAATCTGTAAATTCACATTGCTCAGAATACAATTTTTTCAGACTTAGATCCCTAATGTTTAACATCTTCCCTTCCTCCTGATTGTCCCCAGGCATGAGTCAGGGTAAAGGTATTATCTTTTATCTTGATGGGAACAAAAGACATCCAAAACTTCCTTTTGGCTTTCATGTAGCCTATTAACAAAGGAGGAACTAGAGAGGGTATTCTCCCCTTAGAGGGCGGGTCAGTGGAATGCAGACTGTTAGAAAACTGAGGTAAATTCCAAGAGCAACTCGGAAACTGACCCCATGTCTAATGCTGGGTCCTGCAGCACTCTATGGTTGTATGGCTGTTCAGTTCAGTTCAGTTGCTCAGTCATGTCCAACTCTTTGTGACCCCATGAACCACAGCATGCCAGGCTTCCCTTTCCATTACCAACTCCTGGAGTTTACCCAAACTCGTGTCCATTGAGTCAGTGATGCCATCTAACCATCTCATCCTCTGTTGTCCCCTTCTCCTCCCACCTTCACTCTTTCCCAACATCTGGGTTTTTTCAAATGAGTCAGCTCTTCGCATCAGCTAGCCAAAATATTGGAGTTTCAGCTTCAACATCAGTCCTTCCAATGAACACCCAGGACTAATTTCCTTTAGGAGGGACTGGTTGGATCTCCTTGCAGTCCAAGGGAATCTCGAGTCTTCTCCAAGACCTAAACAATCAGCTAAGGCTAACACAGCCACCAGACTGGATTCTACATACTGTCTTACAGAATTCAGAAGATTCCCAGCATTGTTGGAGGCCTCCGCAGCATCACTAAATACCATGTGCTGAGGACTAAAGCCTATGAATGTGCAGAAATTGCTCATTGACAGTATGATCAATTTACAAGGAGAACACATTTCACATACTTTCAAACCTTGAGATTCATGTCTATTTCACTCACCTTTGTATTCCTAGATTCTAGAAAAGTTAGAGATCAAGTAGAGCTAACTAATCAAATTAATGATTAATGAATATAACTCCATCTTGGAAAGAGAACAAAAATGGGCTTTACATTTAAGACTCATGCAGATTTAAACTCATAGATTCAACTTTTTATGGGTTCAGTTTTCTCTTATGGATGATATGTACAATAATAAAAGCTAGCTTGTTGGGTTGTTGGGATAAATAAAATGGTTTGTTCATAGTAAGTGAACCAGAGCACACAGTAAGAGTTCTAAACACCTTGTTATTAATAAGGTGTTGAGAGTGTGTGTGTGTGTGTGTGTGTGTGTGTGTGTGTGTGAGGGAAAACGCAACGAAAAAAAAGTTAATGTGAATCTTTCTAGATTTGAAATCAGAATAAAGGGAATTACCTTCTAGGATTCTGATTTTCATCTGCATAAAATGTAAAAAACCTCTTTAAACAAACATTTTCCAAAGAATCCTGAACTGCTTGAGAGTTTATCTCTAACACCAATTCCCTAAAGGTAACCTGTGGATTTGCCAATTAGTAATTGTAAGTATTTGAGCTGAATCTTAAAATCACTCAACAACATTATTTCCTAACAGAAGAATAATAGGATATTAGTTTGGAACATTTTCCTGCATAGACACCTACTTGTTACTCATTCTTCTCTTTAGTTGTTCAAAGATAAAATTGACTAAATGAATGTGTCAGAGCCAACTCTCTACCAGATGAAGTCAGTTCTAAAAGGTCATAATAAAATTAGTAAAGGCAGATGGAAAATGTGCAGATAACAGCTGGTAGCCCCCGAAGTGGGCACACTGGTACAATTGTGATAGTAGACATTGCTCTTCCATCTCTTTTCTTTCTCTACACGCATTCTTTAATTCCCAGGGACACAATTATCTTGGTGGCTTAAATTCAATAGTATACATTACAGATTGAGGGCTGGGAAGATATCATTAGGTTCTTAGCCAATATAGAATTCTACTTGTCGATACAGACTGTCAATAAGTAAGCAGGAATAGAATCCTGGCTTGTTAAAAATAGTTTTTGGGACTTGGATATAGATTTTAAAAGCTTAACCACCCAATACTGTTATTAGCCAACAGATTTTTAGAAAATCAATTCTTTGCACTAATGTTAAAGAATAGAAAATACAAATTATATCTTAAGAAACAGAGAAAAGATTTATGTCCTCTTGTAATCAGTTTTCTGCCATTCAGTTTCCATAAACTCAAGTTTTTACACATAATTTTAAAAATATTCCTGTGATGCTTCAGTTGGATTCTGTTTAATGTAATCAGCATTTAGTTTTTCAAAATACAAAATATAAATTCTAAGCATGTTTAACATGTTTATTCTTTCACCTTGTTTTTATATACATATTAATATTTAAATCCAGAGCTGTATCAGAGATATTGGCCAGAGTAACTCAAAAAGAGAAATTATTTTCGTGAACTCAATTCTCAGGATAAAATAGAAATAAAAGAAAAGAAATATTTGAGTTTTTACATGTAATTTTCCCCCTCACATTTATATTTTTAAAAGTCCATGGAGACAAGAATCCAGTTGTAAAGACATGGTGGATGACTGTTGCACTGAATAATGGTATGCATATAATGCAGGCATCCATTTGTTAAACACCAAATAACCACTCACTCCTGGTTAGTGCTTTTCTCCTCTCTTGGAGAATCATAAATTAAACAAAAATTTAATTCCATGAACAAGCTCCAGAAAACTTGGAGAAACTAATATTTTTTGACCACCTTCTTCTATTTCCATTTTTCATTCCGTAGGACCCAGCTGTCTGCTTACAAGATGACAAAGATTTTGTTTGACACTGTATCAATGTTCTTGGTTTACCATTGACAGATTTGAAAAGGTTGTTGAAAACTGAATGCATATATGCAAATGTTTTGTTATTAAATGGAAACATTCCAAGAACTCAAATGATCCATGTGAAATTTTAATTATAACTTAACAGCTGCTTGAGCTAATTGAAGGATATCAGAAAGGTGATTTCCTTCTCATTGTAATTAAAGAGTTAAGCCTAATTTGCTGTTGTCAGAACAAGACTAAATACCAATCTGGTCTGCCTAATTATGTTAAAAGGTAAACAGATAACTGGTAGAAAAGGGTAGGGTCCACCCTAGACAAAGACAACAGGTTCAAAATGTGACAAAACCACTCATTCCTATTGAAATGTGAGCAATGACCTTTAAACAAAGTAGCAACTGTTCTCAACTTCTGCTCTGAAGGCTGCAATTTCATCCTGCAGCATCATCTGTTCATTCCCTCTCATAGCCAATTTTATTTTCCTTCAGTTTCTCAATCTTTTCCGCCAAGGCCCTCAATGATCTTGCCCCTTATGAGAGAAGAAAGCTGAGGTGGAGAAAAGGCAAGAAAATCTTCAAAGCAAACAATTGGTGGCAAAACACGACTCTTGACTAAATGCTATGGGCTTTGCCCCACAACTCTGTTTTGCATCAATGACACGGAATTTATCTAGTTTTCAATTCACTATATTACAGTAATAAATAGGGGAATACAACTTGAAGCCTTTATTCTGGAAGATCCAGAAAGCTGTTTCTGAAATTTTTCGTTTAACCAGAGTGCTATGGAAGAGCGTCCTTTATGTGTAATATCATCCTTGAATATCCTGACTGAAAGGAGTTAGAGTTCTTATTAAGCAGTGCGAGGATTTCTGTTGTTTGGTTGTTCAGTCACTAAGTCGGGTCCAACTCTGTGTAACCCATTGACTGCAGCATGCCAGGCTCCTCTGTCCTCTACTATCTCCGGGATTCTAGGTGCAAAATAAAGGAATCACTTTAAGCCTGATATTTTATACTTTTTATAAAATCCTGCCTCACTTTCTAAGTAGGTTTCCAGATATTAAAATAGGGAGGTAGAATTCAGCTGCCAAGAGTTCTGGCAATCTGATGCTTCCTGGATGATTCTTCTTGTTCTATTTTTATGAATTCATTTTCTATCAGCCCATAACATATGGGTAGCCAGTATTTGTTTCTGTTCTTTTTTTTTTTTTTTTTTCTTTTTCCACAAAAGAAGACTCCTAGGTAAATGCGTTTGTAGTGGAGTAGGGGACTGCAGGAGAAGGAGCTTATTTAATCATCTTTGGATCTTTCTTGATGGGCACATGTCTCCTGACCCAATTCAAATACATATTACAAGTGAGGCAACACTGAAAAGAGAGAACCACTGTCAGATTGAACCACTGCCCCTGTGTGTGATCCATATGTTAGCTCTCAGGCCTGTCAGAGTAGTTTATGTAGTTTATATACAGAGGCCCAATGCTCTATAATTCTTTATCAGAGCAATAATCACTTTGCTTACAACACTAACACACATTATTATTATTAAAATTTGGACTCAATTTTCTGATCTATGCTGAATTCCATAATGTTGTTATCTGATTATACTTTCACTGGTCAAATAACTCAAATTCAACCTGTTTAGCTTCTTCTCCTGAAAACTAGATCCCTTGCTAATATGACCCACATCTCCTATATTACCTTTCCAGCTCTGACATTAATCTTCACAAAGCATCACTTAGTAGGTAATGCCATCCTACTGCTCAAAACCATTTAACACTGGTAATTTCCTATAATGCTTAAATTCCTTAAGCTGACATTAAAAGCTCTCATAATTTTACCCTAAACTCTTCCACTTGTAATAATTTTAGACATCACAAAACTAACTAGTTAAAGCAGAAAAGGCATTTGTTAGAAGAATCACTGGGTTGCTCACATAATAGTTGAGCAAGCATAAGAACCTGGCTCAAAAAGTGGAAATAAAGGAGAGGCCAGACAGCGTAAACCAGCTAGAAACTGTGCCACCAAACTATTTTGGTGAGGACACTGATCCACCACTGATGTCATAGCTTGCCACTCCTGTCACCAACACTGCGGATGCCAACACTGGGTACACTGCCATTCATGCCACAGCAAATGGATATAGCTGCTTCCAGTTCCAGAACGGATACCTCATTATGGAAGGCACCCTATTTCTGATTCCACATTCCAAACAAGCCTTCTGGCTGACCAAGCCTATGTCTATGCATTATCTTTTGGTGTAAGGGTGAGGAGCAAGTAGTGAGATTTTCCAGGTTATAGAGTAAGAAGTAAGTTAGCTTCCTTAAAAATAAATAAAAGTTAATTGCTTGCTCAGTCGTGTCCGACTCTTTGTGACCCTGTGGACTGTAGCCCACCAGACTCCTCCGTCCATGGATTCTCCAGGCAAGAATACTGGAGTGGGTTGCCACTTCCTTCTCCAGGGGATCTTCCCATCCCAGAGATTGAACCCACGTCTCCTGCATTGCAGGCAGATGCTTTAACCTCTGAGCCACTACTCATATGGAAAAAATTCTGCAACCAGGAAAGAGAATTCAGATGGCAAAGAGAACAGAAAATAAACAAAGGTAAAAGCCTCAGGTAAAACAAGAGGGAGGGAACACAGCCCCTCCCATCAACAGAAAATTGGATTAAAGATTTACTGAGCATGGCCCCACCCATCAGAAAAAGACCCAATTTCCCCCTCAGTCAGTCTCTCCCACCAGGAAGCTTCCATATGCTTCTTATCCTTATCCATCAGAGGGCCAACAGAATAAAAACCACTGTCATAGAAAACTAACCAAACAGATCACCTGGACCACAGCCTTGTCTAATTCAGTGAAACTGAGTCATGCCTTGTAGGGCCGCCGAAGATGGACAGGTCATGGTGGAGAGTTCTGACAAAATGTGGTCCACTGGAGAAGGGAATGGCAAACGACTTCAGTATTCTTGCTTTGAGGACCCCATGAACTGTATGAAAAGGCAAAAATATAGGACTCTGAGAGATGAATTCCCCAGGTCGGTAGGGGCCCAATATGCAACTGGAGATGAGTGGAGAAATAACTTCAGAAAGAATGAAGAGATGGAGCCAAAGCAGAAACAACACCCAGTTGTGGATGGGACTGGTGATGGAAGTAAAGTCTGATGCTGTAAAGAGCAATTTTGCATAGGAACCTTGCATGTTATGTACATGAATCAAGGCAAATTCAGTTCAGTTCAGTTCATTCTCTCAGTCATGTCTGACTCCTTGTGACTCCATGAATCTCAGCACGCCAGACCTCCCTGTCCATCACCAACTCCCGGAGTTCACTCAGACTCATGTCCATAGAGTCGATGATGCCATCCAGCCATCTCATCCTCTGTCATCCCCTTCTCCTCCTGCCCCCAATCCTTCCCAGCATCAGAGTCTTTTCCAATGAGTCAGCTCTTCGCATGAGGTGGCCAAAGTACTGGAGTTTCAGCTTTAGCATCAGTTCTTCCAATGAACACCCAGGACTGATCTCCTTTAGGATGGACTGGTTGGATCTCCTTTCAAGGGACTTTCAAGAGTCTTCTTCATCATCACAGTTCAAAAGCATCAATTCTTCAGCTCTCAGCTTTTTTCACAGTCCAACTCTCACATGTACACATGACCACTGGAAAAACCATAGCCTTGACTAGATGGAACTTTGTTGGCAAAGTAATGTCTGCTTTTCAATATGCTATCGAGGTTGGTCATAACCTTCCTTCCAAGGAGTAAGCGTCTTTTAATTTCATGGCTGCAGTCACCATCTGCAGTGATTTTGGAGCCCAAAAAAATAAAGTCAACCACTGTTTCCACTGTTTCCCCATATATTTCCCATGAAGTAATGAAACCAGATGCCATGATCTTCATTTTCTGAATGTTGAGCTTGAAGCCAACTTTTTCACTCTCCTCTTTCACTTTCATCAAGAGGTTTTTTAGTTCCTCTTCACTTTCTGCCATAAATGTGGTGGTAACTGCATATCTGAGGTTATTAATATTTCTCCCAGCAATCTTGATTCCAGCTTGTGCTTCTTCCAGCCCAGCATTTCTCATGATGTACTCTGCATATAAGTTAAATAAGCAGGGTGACAATATACAGCCTTGACGTACTCCTTTTCCTATTTAGAACCAGTCTGTTGTTCCATGTCCATTTCTAACTGTTGTTTCCTGACCTGCATATAGGTTTCTCAAGAGGCAGGTCAGGTGGTCTGGTATTCTCATCTCTTTCAGAATTTTCCAGTTTATTGTGGTCCACACAGTCAAATGCTTTGGTATAGTCAATAAAGCAGAAATACATGTTTTTCTGGAACTTTCTTGCTTTTTCCATGATCCAGCAGATATTGGCAATTTGATCTCTGCTTCCTCTGCCTTTTCTAAAACCAGCTT
>SJYX01016795.1:205945-265622 GCA_006410675.1 Oreotragus oreotragus
TGCAGTAGTTTGAGCAATCTTTGGCATTGCCTTTCTTTGGGATTGGAATGAAAACTGACCTTTTCCAGTCCTGTGGCCACTGCTGAGTTTTCCAAATTTGCTGGCATATTGAGTACAGCACTTTTACAGCATCATTTTTCAGGATTTGAAATAGCTCAACTGGAATTCCATTACCTCCACTAGTTTTGTTTGTAGTGATGCTTTCTAAGGACCATTTAACTGCACATTCCAGGATTTTTGGCTCTAGGTGAGTGATCACATCATCATGATTACCTTGGTCATGAAGATCTTTTTTGTACACTTCTTCAAGTGGTCAAACAATAGATGGCAAGAGTGAACATCAACATTTTAGGAATCAGTGAACTAAAATGGATTGGAATGGATGGATTTAACAAAGATGACCATTATATCTACTACTGTGGGCAAAAATCCCTTAGAAAAAATGGAGTAGGCCTCTAAGTAAACAAAAGAGTCTAAAATGCAGTACTTGGATGAAATCTCAAAAACAACAGAATGATCTCTATTCATTTCCAAGGCAAACCATTCAATATCACAGTAATCCAAGTCTATGCCCCGACCAGTAATGCTGAAGAAGCTGAAGTTGAACAGTTCTATGAAGACCTATAAGACCTTCTAGAACTAACACCCCCAAAATATATCCTTTTCATTATAGGGGACTGGAATGCAAAAGTAGGAAGTCAAGAGATACCTGGAGTAACAGGTGAATTTGACTAGGAATACAAAATGAAGCAGATCAAAGGCTAACAGAAATTCACCAAGAGAACACACTGGTCATAGCAAACATCCTCATCCAACAACATAAGAGAAGACTCTACACATAGACATCACCACATGGTCAATACCAAAATCAGATTGATTATATTATTTGCATCCAAATATGAAGAAGCTCTATACAGTGAGCAAGTGAGCAAAAGCAAGACTGGGAGCTGACTGTGGCTCAGATCATGAACTCCTTATTGCCAAATTCAGACTGAAACTAAAGAAAGTAGGGAAAACCACTAGACCACTCATATATGACCTAAATCAAACCCCTTATGATTATAAACTGGAAGTGACAAATAGATTCAAGGGATTAAATCTGATACACAGAGTGCCTGAAGAACTACGGACAGAAATTCATGATATTGGACAGAAGGCAGTGATCAAGACTATCCCCAAAAAAAGAAATGCAACAATGTCTGAGGAGGCCTTACAAATAGCTGAAAAAAGAAGAGAAGCTAAAGGCAAAGGAGAAAAGGAAAGATATACCCATCTGAATGCAGAGTTCCAAAGAATAGCAAGGAGAGATAAGAAAGCCTTCTTCAGTGATCAGTACAAAAAAATAAAGGAAAGCAATAGAATGGGAAAGACTAGAGATCTCATCAAGAAAATTAAAGATACCAAGAGAACATTGCATGCAAAGATGGGCACAATTAATAACAGAAATGGTATGGACGTAACAGAAGCAGAAGATATTAAGAAGAGGTGGAAAAAATACAAAGAAGATCCATATTAAAAAAAAAATCATCTTGATCCAGATAACCATGATGGTGTGATTACTCACCTAGAGCCAGACATACTGGAATGCAGTAAAGTGGGCCTGAGGAAGCATCACTTACAAACAAAGATAGTGGAGGTGATGGAATTCCAGTTGAGTTATTTCAAATCCTAAAAGATGATGCAGTCAGTTTTCATTTCAATCCCAAAGAAAGGCAATGCCAAAGAATGTTCAAACTACTGAACAATTGAACTCATCTCTCACGCTAGCGAAGTAATGCTCAAAATTCTCCAAGCCAGGTTTCCTCAGCACGTGAACCATGAACTTCCAGATGTTCACGTTGGATTTAGAAAAGGCAGAGGAATCAGAGATCAAATTGCCAATATCTATTGGATCATCAAAAAAGCACGAGAGTTCCAGAAAAACATGGACTTCTGCTTTACTGACTAAGCCAAAGTCTTTGACCAGGTGGATCACAACACATTATGAAAATTCTTAAAGAGATGGAAATAACAGACCACCGACCTGCCTCCTGAAATATCTGTATGCAGGTCAAGAAATAACAGTTAGAACTGGACATGGAACAACAGACTGGTTCCAAATCAAGAAAGGAGTATGTCAAGGCTGTATATTGTCACTCTGCTTACTTAACTTATATGCAGAGTATATCATGTGAAATGCCAGGATGGATGAAGCACAAGCTGGAATCAAGATTGCTGGGTGAAATATCAATAGTCAGAGATATGCAGATGACACCACCCTTATGGTAGAAAGTGAAGAAGAACAGAACAGTCTCTTGATGAAAGTGAAAGAAGAGAGTGAAAAATTTGGCTTAAAACTCAACATTCAGAAATCTAAGACCATGGCATCCTGCCCCATCACTTCATGGCAAATTATGGGGAAATAATGGAAACAGTGAAAGACTTTATTATTTTTTCTTTTGTGGAGGGGGGAGGTGTCGAAAATCACTGCAGATGGTGATTGCAACCATGAAATTAAAAGATGCTTGCTCCTTGGAAGAAAAGCTATGATCAACTTAGACAGCATATTAAAAGCACAGACATTATTTTGCCCCAAAAATCCATCTACTCAAAGTTATGGTTTTTCAGTAGTCATGTATGGATGTGAGAGTTGGACTCTAAGGAAAGCTGAGTGTCAAAAAAATGATGCTTTTGAACTGTGGTGTTGGAGAAGACTTTTTAGAGTCCCTTGGACTGCAAGGAGATTCAACCAGTCCATCCTAATGGAAATCAGTCCTGAATATTCATTGGAAGGACTGATGCTGAAGCTGAAACTCCAATACTTTGGCCACCTGATGCAAAGAACTGACTCATTTGAACAGCTCCTGATGCTGGGAAAGATTGAAGGCAGGAGAAGAAGGGGACAACAGAGGATGAGATGGCTGGATGGCATCACCAACTCGATGGATGTGAGTTTGAGTAAGCTTCGGGAATGGTAATAGACAGGGAACCTGGTGTGCTGCTGTCCATGGGGTCACAAAGTCGGACATGACTTAGCTCCTGAACTGAACAGGCGCTAAGACAGAAAAAGGGAGTTTTTTTGGTATCTAACGTTCTAACCAAACCATCCATTCACTAATCTATGTTAAATTCAGTCCTATTTCTCCTCACTTTCATAAATCATTGAATTATTTATGATTCTGTATATTAAGACATCTAGTATAACACCAAAAAATAGTAGTTCCTATATGCAGGTCAAGAAGGAACAGTTAGAACTGGACACGGAACAACACACTGGTTACAAATAGGAAAAGGAGTATATCAAGGCTGTATATTGTCACCCTGCTTATTTAACTTATATGCAGAGTACATCATGAGAAATGCTGAGCTGGAAGAAGCATAAGCTGGAATCAAGATTGCCGGGAGAAATACCAGTCACCTCAGATATGCAGATGACACCACCCTTATGGCAGAAAGTGAAGAGGAACTAAAAAGTCTCTTGGTCAAAGTGAAAGAAGAGAGTGAAAAAGTTGGCTTAAAGCTCAACATTAGGAAAACAAAGATCATGGCATCTGGTCCCATCACTTCATGGGAAGTGGATGGTGAAACAGTGGAAACAGTGTCAGACTTTGTTTTGGGGGGCTCCAAAATCACTGCAGATGGTGACTGCAGCCATGAAATTAAAAGACGCTTACTCCTTGGAAGGAAAGTTATGACCAACCTAGATAGCATATTCAAAGGCAGAGACATTACTTTGCCAACAAAGGTCTGTCTAGTCAAGGCTATGGTTTTTCTAGTGGTCTTGCATGGATGTGAGAGTTGGACTGTGAAGAAAGCTGAGCGCCGAAGAATTGATGCTTTTGAACTGTGGTGTTGGAGAAGACTCTTGAGANAGCATATTAAAAAGCAGAGACATTACTTTGCCAACAAAGGTCTGTCTAGTCAAGGCTATGGTTTTTCTAGTGGTCATGCATGGATGTGAGAGTTGGACTGTGAAGAAAGCTGAGCGCCGAAGAATTGATGCTTTTGAACTGTGGTGTTGGAGAAGACTCTTGAGAGTCCCTTGGACTGCGAGGAGATCTAACCAGTCCATTCTGAAGATTAGTCCTGGGTGTTCTTTGGAAGGAATGATGCTAAAGCTGAAACTCCAGTACTTTGGCCACCTCATGCGAAGAGTTGACTCATTGGAAAAGACTCTGATGCTGGGAGAGATTGGGGGCAGGAGGAGAAAGGGACAACAGAGGATGAGATGGCTGGATGGCATTACCGACTCGATGGATGTGAGGTTGAGTGAACTCCAGGAGTTGGTGATGGACAGGGAGGCCTGGCATGCTGCACTTCTAAGGTCGCAAAGAGTGGGACACAACTAAACGACTGAACTGAACTGAATTCATGAATAAATACTACTCCAGCTGAAACACTTTTCTTTCTGTCTTGACAGCTACCCAATATAAGGATTTACTTGAATTCCATCTTGTTCAAGGAATTATCAGAACACTCAACTCATTGTCAGCTGTCTTCTAAATTCCTACTCTATTTAAACTGTATCATTCGTTTTGGTGTTTATCATTCATATTGTCACACTGTTCACATCTGTTCACATGTGTAGTTTTATGTCTGCAGATTTCAACATTCATGATGACAAGATTGAATGTTTGAAGCAATTCTGGCACAAATCATCATATTTTGGGGTGAGGAGCACATAATAAATGACTACCGTTTGTCTATCTGCCCCTGAAGTGGGTTTTTAGTTAAATTTTTAATCACCCACCTTCACATACTTCCTCATTCTATAACAGGGAAAATGTAGAAAAAAATTGGGTTAATAAGTTAACTGATTTTGTGTTAAATGATGCATTATCATAATAAGCTGCTAGAATTTTTCATTCTTATATAATTAACTCTGTACCACTTAACAAAAATTCCATAAGACATAATGGGAAAGAATTGAGAACAATAAGTTTATCCAGGGCATAAGTGCCATGATAAATAATAAGAATTCAAGGTCTCTTATCCTGAATAGAATAGGAATTGCCAGTCATTCAGATAAATCACCCACCACCCCTCTGCCACTAGCTCTTACCATTAGCTTCTGACATGTCTCGTCTAAATTAACAAATGCACTTTCTTGACACCATCCTTTCACAGAATTTTGCTCCCCCTTATCCTTGTTCTTTTCATAGCCATGCTTCCTTGAAGTGGAGCCAATGCTCACTGTCTTTGTATCCTCAAACCTATGGAAGTTAGTAACACTACTCCATTTAATCTAACACTCACTTCCCCATGTACTTTTCCTTTGCACACCTTAGCCCACTTTTTTCAGAATTTCCCATAATGTGACCTTTAGGCGTAATCAGATACAATGGCCATTCCCACTGTTTTGAAACAAGTCTCCTCCTCAGCTTTATATTGTTTCCCAGGTCTCTTTATTCAACTCTATTTCTTAAAAAAACATTTTTTAAAGAGACTTCCTCTACTTTAATCCACCTCTAAGAAAGGATATTCTCCACCCTGTTCATGAGCTCCTCAGAAACTGTTAAATATTGTAAACAAATGAACACACTGTACACCTTAAACTTTCACAATGTTTTTTTGCCAACTATATCTCAATAAAGCTGGAACAATGAAATACAAATATTGATGTTTCCCAAATTTGCCCTTCACCTTAGTCCCCTCTTACTTTTCCATCTATTTATATGTCTAAATTCTGCACTCATTTCCGGCTTCTTTATAGGAGAAGCTAGTTTACCTACAAGGCTTACTGGTACCTAACATAGAGCAAGCAGTCCTTACCTGTTTTGTTTTGTTAATATGAAATTGATCACAACCAGTCTCTGGAATTTCTGATACAATGCCATGTCTTAGAGTGACTATCACGTATAGAGTAATGACTCAAATCTCTATCTTTAGCCTGGATTTCTCTCTAGAGCTCATGTCATATAATCAACTAATTTTTTGTTAAAAACTTAATGTCCTTCTGACAACCAGAATCTTGTCTAAGATTCAAAACTGTAGAAGAAATGCACCTATTTCACCTCCTTTAGAATGGACTTTTGTCAAATACTGAATCCTGTCCAGAATCAAAATGAAGCTTTGACAGTACCCCATCATGGTTGTGATGCTCGGGTGTTGCCAGGTATGTCACAGAGGAAGGGATGAAGGTGGTATCACTGTTTCTACCCAAACAATAAGGACAGATTCAGATCCAGGTTAGGGCTGGCTTCATTTCTTCTGCTCCCTCCTTTGTAAAGCATATATAATAATAACATATTTAACGTGACTGGGGAAATACATTCCAAAAATGTATACAAAGTTCTAAGCCATTAACGCTACATTTTTAAAAGTTATTACTATTTCCTACATGCTTTGTAGAAGACTGTTTTAGATTCAGATAATCTTCTTTTCAGTTCAGTTCAGTTGCTCAGTCGTGCCTGACTCTTTGTGACCCCATGAATCACAGCATGCCAGGGGATACTCATTAAGTAAGAAATCAGGTACTTATGCTCAAATTAAACTAAAATGTATTTATATTTGCTCCAGAATCCTATCATTTTATCATTGTGTAGCATTTATTCTAATTAAATTGATCAAATTTATAAGTTTATATAAATAATAAGGTTATTTTGAACCCTTGAGAGTATCTTTAATTTATTTTGAGCACTTTAAGGACTTCTTATTTGCCTAGCTTTCCAATCAAGATAAATTATGAACAATTGTTACTCTGTGCTATCTTGTCTAGGCACCAATGTCATAGCAATTGCAGGTTTGCTGAATTGCTTCAGTTGTCCAGACTATTAGGAACTAACAGTAATTAAATTAGTAAACCTTGGAGCACTCCTGATGACCTAATATGCAGCAGAGTGCTTTCTGTAGATTTTCCATCTCATCCCATAGACTGCTAAAAAGACATGCAATTAGAGGTGAAGATCTAATAAAATTAATAATTTTACTACTTCACAAAGGATGTCCTTAAGTGAAACTGGCATTTTATTTATTTACATACTTAGTTTTAGCTTTCACTGCAAGGCTGTGGCAGTAGGGACACAATGATTATTGACTATTAGCACAGTTTGTGCCACTTCCTTGACCCGTCTTAACTCACAGTGGTTTCATCCACCATTACTTCTGCATAATCAGCACAATGTCAGTACAATTAAAAAGGTAAATCATGTCTGAATATTATTGGTGAAATGCCCTGATCCTGCAGGCTACCTGTAAGGCACTCAGGGATCCTCAACTCTTGGCCAACACTTTCAGAACTACTGATCTATGGCACAGAACAGTCAAGGTGTCAATACCATCCACTCTGGAAATCCCAAACCAGTGAGACTAAACAGTGAGGTTCCTGACCTTTATGAAATCAGGAAAAATCTGCCAAAACGTTGTCTTGATTTTCATTTCAAAATTTAGGCCTATACTACAAAGTGTCTTTTTATAGAGTATTTCAAATAAAATTTAGCAATATATTTAAGAGCTAAAACTACTTAGAAGAAAACTGGAATATATCTTTGTGACCTTGAGTTAGGTAATAGTCTCTTAGAAATGAATATACTTTCTCCAAAGAAAATATACAAGTGGCAAATAGACACATAAAAATGCTCAACATCATTGGTCAATAGGTAAATACAAATCGAAACTACGAGACACCACTTCATACTCACAAGGAAGGCAATAAGCACAAAGACACACAAAAACAAGTATTGGCAGGATGTAGGGAAATTGAGATCCTCATACATTGTTGGTATGAATGTAAAATGGTACAGCTGCTATGGAAAACAAGTTAGCAGTTGCTCAAAAGGTTAAATATAGAGTTACCATATGATCCGAAATTCCACTGCTAGGTAAATACCAAAGAAAAATGAAATTAAATGTCCATATCAAACCATGTGCACAAATATTCACTGTAGCATAATTCATCATAGCCAAAAAGTAGGAATAACCCATATGTTCATCAACTGATAAGCAGATAACATGTGCTATAGTCATACAATGGAATACTATTTGGCAATTTAAAAAATAAAGTACTAATATGTGTAAGAAAATAGATGAATCTTAAAAAGTATGCTAAGTAAAGAAAAACACACGTAAACAACCACATACTGTGTGAGTTTTGTGATTCCACTGGCATGAGATGTACAGAATAGGAAAATCTATAGAGACAGAAAGTATATTCGTAGAAGGATATTGGAGGGAAGTGGGAGTGACTGCTAACAGTGCGGGGTTTCTTTTAGGAAAACAAAAATGTTCTATAGGTAGTTTGCATACATTGTGTGCAATCCTTTACATATACCAAAAAAACATTGAATTGTATACTTAAAAATTATTCAGGCAGGAGCCATCAAGCTTTTGGTTAGTGACTATGTGTGTGTGACTATATGTCGCTCAGTCGTGTCTGACAATTTGTGACCCCATGGACTGTAGCCCACCAGGTTCCTCTGTCCATGGAATTCTCCAGGCCAGAATACTAGAGTGGGTTGCCATCCCCTTCTCCAGGGGATCTTCCCAACCTAGAGATCGAAGCCAGTTCTCCTGCATTGCAGGTGGATACTTTACTGTCTGAGCTACTAGGGAAGCCCAGCAGACTATACCAATGTTTATCAAACTAATATAAGAATATTTATATATCAGTATTTACTGAATTAGAAACTAAAATTTAGACTGCTAAGAAACTGTATAAACAAATCCTTAGAAATAGCTAAACTGTAGAACTGAAAATAAATAAATTTTAATTCATTTTCATTCATAAATGACATATAGTCTTTAGACCACTTTTTCAGGAGACAGGGTCAGGATCTGCTATCACTAGGTAACACTGGCTAAGCTAACTTTCTCTGCTTGTTTCATCTGTACAGTTGGAAAATTTCCATATTCAACATTTAATGTGGAAATAGTAATTTTTAGCACAGAATATTTTTTTCTAGTAATATACATATAATGAGGTATTTTAAGAACTCTAAACCTTTGGTATCACTGGCAAACCTTTTCACAACAAAATTCATATATATGACATATAATCCAATTAAAACCTATGGATCATTCCCAGAGATCTCTTTTTCAGTTTTAGTATCTGGACTGCTTTTTAAAACAATTCTAGGAAAAATTCTAATACAAACATTTTGGGCAAAAGGAAGAAAGGTATACTCATTTCCAGACTGTTTCATGGCTAAAGAAACTGTCTAAATTTTATGACTCATCTTTCCCTATCATGACAAAAGTCAGTTTAAAGCAACTAAGAAGATAAATGGCTCCTCAAAAAAAGTTGGGGAGGGAAAACTAATTTGGGACTATGTTAGGAAAAAATCCATTTGTCATGACTGCATTGAGGTATCTTGGAAAATTACTAGAACCTCGTTGTATATTGTGTGACTAGAAGGACCAACAACTGTTTTCTTCCTCTTCCTTAGTCAAACTCTGCCTCCTGCTGCCTCAGTTCCCATCCACTGAGGGTTATTAGCAATATTAACTCTCCCTGGTAGCCAAGTCAGGTGCCCAGCAGAAAGGCACAGGGATGGGTAGGGGACAGAGAAAGAGAAGGAAGACACACAGACTAGGAGAGGGAGGGTGGGTAGTGAATTTGTAAGAACTAATTTGTCTAATATTCAGTAACAAAAGGACCAGGTCTGTGTCATGCATTAATGAAGCATCAATCACTGGATAACTGCTTGACACACATAATGAGAATATTCTCTGGCCAGCCCTGTGTTCTGTACAGACAGCTGGGGAGATAATAACCCAAATGGAATTTTTATTTTAATGCAACTCCCATCCTTTAAACACAAAAATGAAACAGATTAAAGTTGGTAAAAATGTAAGAGTCTTTCATAAAAGCTTAGTGTGCTAATGTGTTTATTCTAGCAGTGATGCCTGAAGAGCCTGAAATGTCTCCACTTGGTTGTTGGGACTCTCCAGTTTAATGGCCCTTTTCTTTTTAATTCATTATGAGTTGCTTTAGTCTCTCCAGTCATTGTGTCTATTAACATTGGTTCATCTGGTTGCATTTTAGTCAAGTTCCTCCTCCCCCTCCCACCTCTTTATAAGGATGCTTTGAAAAATTGTACTTTATTACAGATTAAATTTATTTTTAAATAAAAATTATACCCATATTGATATCTACATGAAATATTTAAAATATATATTTATACCTACATTACATACACAATTGTTGAAAAATAGGTTAATTACTACAAAAATTCATAGAAAACAGATCAGCATTATTGGAACAGAAATTTAGGTCATATGTTGGAGGAAAAAAGTTGCCCATCTCTTATTTATTTTTCCACTCTAAAAAACAAAATCTAAGGAAAAATGTAGCCTCTTTACTTGTTAGACTACAGCAACTTCTCTCCTAAGGACATTTTACAGATAAATTTGAAAATAGACATGAATAAAAAGAAAAATAGCTTCCCAAGTAGCTCGGTGGTAAAGAATTCACCTGCCAATACAGGAGATGCATGAGATGCGCTTTCAATCTTTGGGTTGGGAAGACGCCCTGGAGTCGGAAATGGCAACCCATTCCAATATTCTTGCCTGGAAAATTCCATGAACAGAGGAGCCTGGAGGGCTACAACCATGGGGTAGCAAAGACACAACTGAGCACTCGCAAACAGAAAAATAGCTTCTGACATTTAATGATTTTTCTAAGAAATAATCAGCAACTAAAAAACCTACCTGAATTTTTCTAAATATAGGTCATGAGGCATAGTGAAATCAGTGCATTAGGGCACTCAATATGTTGTCACTAGAGAAATAATGAATTCTCCATGACAGGGATTTCTAAAGGACAATTTTAAAAGGGGCCAAGAGGAAATATGAAAAACAGTAAACCTAACAATGACAAGCAGAAGGAAAAAAATTAATGAGGTCAAGTTGAAAATATAATTTAAGATAAAAAGCCTCATTGAACTCTTCCTGCTGTTCTACTATAACAGAATGATATAATCAGCTTCCTCGATCTCTGGGATAGATTCCAACTCACTGAAGCTGCTTTAGAATGAAGAAATCACATACAAAATGGTTCTGTTAAGGAGTAGACATACACTATCTTAATTTTGTGTATTTTAGGATAGAAATAATTAAATTTTACAATAATAAACTTTAAAATTTATTTTTAGATCTATATACTGTACAGCTGCCAGAAATCCTTGATTTCTTCATGTAACTTGATACTAATATTTTAATTAACTTTTTTCTTAAACCTGATCAAATCTTTGTTAATCAAAGAACTATGAGATTAACGATTAACTTGATTAATAAGAGTGATAGCAATTCTAATAATCGGTCTATATTTTCACCACGTTTCTAATTTTGTTTTAGTTTCAACATTAAAATCCCTTGCTCCTTGAAATAGAAATAAAATCCCTGCCACCACGCCCCCAAACCAAGTTTCTGAGTCAACTTTTTCCATAAAAAATTACTAGCATGCAGGTATCTGTGTATTTCCATAAGCAAAGAAGGATAATGGCTAAATTTATTTTTCTGTAGCCCATGCTGTGGTGCTGGAGAAAATGCTTAAGAGTCCCTTGGGTTGCAGGGAGATCAAACCAGTCAATCCTAAAGGAAATCACTCCTGAATATTCATTGGAAGGACTGATGCTGAAACTAAAGCTCTAATATTTTGATCATCTGATGCAAAGGGCTGACTCATTGGAAAAGCCCCAGATGCTGGGCAAGACTAAGGGCAGAAGGAAAAGGAGTTACAAAAGATAACATAGTTGGATGGTATCACTGACTCAATGGACATGAATTTGAGCAAACTCAGGGAGATAGTGAAGCGCAGCGAAGCCTGGCATACCGTAGTCCACGGGGTCGCAAAGAGTCAGACGTGACCTAGCAACAACACCAACAGCAAGCCCACCCGGGGCTCCCCTGGTGGCTCTGCAGCGTGCTGCGATTCATGGGGTCACAAAGAGTCGGACACGACTGAGCAACTGAACTGAACTGAACTAAGTAAATTTCACTAGGTCCTATGCACAAGTTAGATGTAGATTTCATTAATAATGTGATTAAAAGCCAGTGGGGGAAAGCAAGAAATGCATATTATTGTGGGCTACACAGTCAACAACTTGGCTTCCAGTAAAGAATCCGCCTGCAATGCAGGAGCCATGGGTTTGATCCCTGGATTGGGAAGATGTCCTAGAGAAGGGACTGGTTACCCACTCCAGTATTCTGGCCTGGAGAATCCTATGGACAGAGGATTCTGTCAGTCCACGGGGTCTCAAAGAGTCGGACATGACTAAGTGACTAAACACAGCACAGGATCAACCTAAAAATGTTTAAATAGACACCATGACATGGCAACCTAAGTGGGGGAATAAGAGACAGTTATTCTAATATCTCGCTTTCAAGGGGTAAAAAGTTGGTTAACTGTGCTTTTAGTTTAGGATCCAGAACTCTGAAATTTATGATAAAGTTTAGAGTTCTACAGAGTTTCTATGATTCTGAAAGATTTCTCATCATTCTTCATGAATTGTCAAATCCAAGACATCTTCAGAGGGAGCCAAATTGAGTATCTTTAAACTTGAGATATTCTACAGGCACACATTTCATCTACTCTTAGAAATTTTACACATATATCATGATGCACCATAGATGATATAAAATAAAATATATCTTTGAGATCACCTGCTATCCTTCTTTATCATTGAGTGTGATAAGTAAGTTGTGTGGATTTCTTATTTCCAGTGACCACAGGGCAACAGTCTCTACCTCAGAAAATCGCTGATAAATTTGGTGACAGTTTACAACAGTGATAGTACCAAACTTGAGTTTTGAGCTTGTTTTATTATATGTATAGCTTGGGACCAGCAAGGGGGCGTTGTCTGGCACATTCAAGCCTGAGACACACTAGCGCTACACACAACGAAGGGACTCCATCCCATCCAGCCACATTCAGACACGTTCACCACTCTGTGTTTCGCTTAGAGATGCTTTTTACACAATCTCATGTGCTCTTACAGATGGGTAATTCACATTTTTGCAATCCAAAATATGTATATGTAGTGTCTTTGATTTCTTTTTCTCCCATTCTCAACCAGCTAATAATTCACACTATCATGAAGGGGTCAGGCATTTCTGAGCGTTATCAGTATGTTAAAATCACCTTGAATCACAAGAAATCTAACCCATGGTTCCTTAGTGTTTCAAGTTCCTTCTGTCTTTTCTATGAGTGTTTATATGCACACAAGCTTTCTTTAAAAAAAAAAAAAAAAAAAAGGAGGGTTTTCCTAGTGGCTCAGTGGATGAGAATCTGCCTCCAATGAAGGAGACACAAATTTGATCCCTGAAGCAGGAAGATCCCACTTGCCAAGGAGCAACTAAGTCCACGCACCACAGCTATTGAGCCCGTGCTCTAGAGGCCAGAAGCCAAAACAACTGCACCCACAGGATGCAACTAGTGAAGTCTGTGCGCCCTAGGGTCCATGCTCCATAACACTAGAAGCCACTGCAATGAGAAGCCGGCACACGGAAACTAGAAAGTAGCCCCCCACTCACCGCAACTACAGAAAAACCAGCACAGCAGTGAAGACCCAGAAGAGCCAAAAACAAATAAGTAAAATTAATTTTTTTAATGGAGGATATACGCTTTTATAACCTGACTGCTTCATACATTGCAGAGGCGTTTCTTTGTCACCAAACACACAACTGGCTTGTGCTCGATCTTTCTTTTCTCTGTAACTCGAATGTGCATAGATGACAAAGCTTTCAGTTAAGCCCAAAGACACCCTGAAAGACATACAGACACAAGTCAGTGATCCACAGGATGGGAAGGGTTGGAGCCAGATGAGATGAGAAGGGTATTTAAATTAGGGAGAAAAACGGGTGAGATTAAAGTTTTCAAACTCATTCACTCTGAAGCTTCCTCACATAGCTTTATCCATCCACCTAGTTCTTAATGTCTTCTGAGATGAGAACTGGACTTCAAAGGCATGCTCTTTGCACTAAAACACAGCTAGCACCAGAAAACTTATTTTCCCACTGGATTTGTGCTTCAAAAACCGTAAACGCCTCCTTTGAGCAAATCAAAACCCTAAATGTTTTCAAGCTTATATCCCTTGAGTGGGTCAGCCAGAGTTTATTCCCGTAAAGTATTACCACATTACAACTAAACAAGCTTCGAAAGAAAAAAAAAAAATCCCGAAAGCTTCCAACAACAGTGTTTTCCTCTCATTCCTCCAAGAACAACAACTGAAAATATCAAAATGGTAGCCAAGGCATGGATTTCCCAGGCAGGCCTGCTGCTGCTGCTGCTGCCGCTAAGTCGCTTCAGTCGTGTCCGACTCTGTGCGACCCCATAGACGGCAGCCCACCAGGCTCCCCCGTCCCTGGGATTCTCCAGGCAAGAACTCTGGAGTGGGCTGCCATTTCCTTCTCCAATGCCTGAAAGTGAAAAGTGAAAAGTGAAAGTGAAGTAGCTCAGTCGTATCCGACCCTCAGCGACCCCATGGACTGCAGTTTACCAGGCTCCTCCATCCATGGGATTTTCCAGGCAAGAGTACTGGAGTGGGTGCCCAGGCAGCTCAGAAGTACAGAATCCGCCTGCCAACGCAGGAGACGCAGGTTTGATCCCTGGGTCGGGAAGATCCCCTGGAGTAGGAAGTGGCACCTCACTCCAGTATTCTTGCCTGGAAAATTCCAGACAGAGGGGCCTGGTGGGCTACAGTATATGGGGCTACTAAGAGCTGGACACAACTGAGCGTCAGCACGCTAAGGCGTGGCAGAACACGATGCTTCTGCTTTCTTTTTTTTCTTTCTCCCGGGGATGGTCCACAGCTGGCCCTGAAAGCCCTGGCAGAGCAGGAGTGTCAGGCTCTTTAAAGAACATGCTGAACCATGAACAAAACAGATGAAACTCTGACAGCTATCAGGACACTGGGGAAGAGAGGGTGAGCCTGTGAACCGTTTCCTTCGCAGAAGCGATGCTAGCGGCTCCACGTGGCTCCTGCTTCTCACCGGAAGACCAGCACTGGTGGGCGCGGCCAGGGTTCTGCAGTCCGCGCGGCAGAACAGGCTCTCGGCAGTACAACTGCTCCCAATAGTGACAGCAAAACGCAAGAAGGAGAGCTGTTACATGGCTGCCACCAGGAAAGAGCCAGCATCTTGTCAGTACAAGGAGGGCACGTGCATACTGATGAGAATAAACAAGATAACTGGAAAGGAGTTTAAATCCCATGACAAAACTTCTAAAGAAAACCCTTCAATGTGTTTTTTCCCTTCAATTCTCATGGAAAGTGTTTGGAAAGCAAACCTCACTTTTAAAAGGTCAAACAGAAGAAAGCAAAAAAATTCTGCAACCAAGTAGGTATAGTGATAAAGAGAGTGATACATTTCTACTGCCAATAGGTATGTTATCCATCTCATGTAGTAGAATTGGTCCAATGTGGTTGTAGAACCAGGATATGGATAATTCCCTCCGTTTCCTAATGCAAGTCTATGCCTGCATGTGTGAGTGTGTGCTAAGCTGCTTCAGTCATGTCCACTCTTTGCAACCCCATGGACAAGAGTGATACATTTCTACTGCCAATAGGTATGTTATCCATCTCATGTAGTAGAATTGGTCCAATGTGGTTGTAGAACCAGGATATGGATAATTCCCTCCGTTTCCTAATGCAAGTCTATGCCTGCATGTGTGAGTGTGTGCTAAGCTGCTTCAGTCATGTCCACTCTTTGCAACCCCATGGACTGTAGCCCATCAGGCTCTTTTCTGTCCATGAAATTTCCCAGGCAAGAATACTGGAGTGGGTTGCAAGTTTCTTCTCCATGGGATCTTCCCAATCCAGGGGTCAAAACTGCATCGCCTGAGTCTCCCGCACTGGCAGGTGGATTCTTTACCACTGTGCCACCTGGAAAGCCCATGCCTGTGTAAGTTACATAATTAAAACCCAAAGTAAAAAAAAAAAGACTGAATTATTGTGCCCATGGCATTTTTATTGCATATACTTTATAAATAATCTTTTGAGTAATATTCAAAATGGAAAATTAAGGCTATGAGAGTTTTACTAACATTTTCATTCTGTTAAAATAAGTAAGTTACATTGCTTGCAGACGTCATGCTTTTGACATTTATAAGAATTTGAATAGTTGGCACTAATGAACACTAGATGAATAAGTGAGTGATCTAATTTACTGTACTACTAAGTTATATTTTAATATTGGAGAGGAATGTGAAAACAAATGATCAGAACAAATAGCTATCAGTTCTGTATAAATAACAAAATTACATGCTGTAGCCACATATCTAGATACTGCTATATTCTCTAAGAGAACAAGTTTATAGAAAACACTTCATCTAGGTCATGTTAGTAAGAAATTAAATTCATTAGAAAGAGAATGGATCCTGAGGCCTCAACTAAGTCATCTATGTCGGTAACCCAGCATCCATTATAGTCCTGATTTTGTCTATTCCAGGAGAGGAATATTTGTCTATTCCAGGGTCAAAGATGATTTAATTCTGTTGGATTCCAAGGAAGGACTTCATTTTCATCCTGGCAGGTGACAAAGGAAGCTGAATCCTGGGATCAAGTTCATCTGATAAGTTTTCATGTAAAGACATGACTCACACAAAGAGCAGAAAGTGTAAAAACTGAAGTGATATGATATTTATTGTATGATAAACCAGAAAGACTATGGAAATCCTCTGAGCTTCCTCTGAAGAACCCACCTAAATTATCAAATCTAAGTCCAGGGGCAAAGCTCCATAGTTCCTCTAGCCTGCCCACCCTTGGAATTCTGACTGCTGCATGTTATCCCTAAATTCACAAGTTACTGTAGAGAACTAAGGCCCAAGTTGGAGACCCCGTATTTCTCAGCATCAAGTAGTCCAGTCACCTACCCATTGGTCCCACTGTCCTTCTTCTTTAAGGGACACAGCTCTGACTTGGGCTGCCTCTACTTGGGGTACTGATTAAGAAACTGAAAAGACTTGGCAGGGATAGAGAAGCAGAGTAGTAATTACATTTCTCCAGTACAGAGTGAGTACAAATTTACAAATTCTCAAATTCTCCCAGAGTCAGACTCACATATGTAAGAGAGACAATGTTCGGACATATCAGTCACATGACGATTGAGTTCAGCTTCTTCTTTCGGCTGTCACTTCCCTGTACACAGCCCTATTTCTTGGGAAGTCATGCCAGGCTGGTCTTTATGTGGAGTTGGCCACTGATTGGACCAGGTGTGGAGTGGTGTGGTACTTGACTCATGGATAACCAACCGCTGAGCTGGCCAGTAAGCTATAATGGTCACTACAAGAGAGGTATAAGAGCACCACTAGGCTTTGGGCAGAATAATAACCCCCCCCACTTTTTTTTTTTTTACAAGTGCTGACCCACATATAAGAGTATTATTCTTTCCCAAAGCTTCTATTTTTCAACTTTCTTCCTTCTCTCTGTATCTTATATGCCAAGATGAACCAGCCTTTAGTTGACATATACATTATTCTAGGGCATAATATATAGAATCAGACATATTATTGGCCATATTAGTTGAATAATATGAGCAATAGATTTTGTTTTTCATAGACAGACAATAAATATTTCTCAATGAGAACTGTTAACTGAGGAGAAATATCTCCTTAATTTGGATACACATATTTAAACCTTTGAAAGAACTAGCCTTTTTTCTAAAAGGATATTTTTTATATGCATTATCCTAAAACTAGTTTTGTGTAGATCAGCATGCTATTTCTGAAAAGAAAGCTTACTCCAGTTAATATTTTAATAAACCATGCACTAGCTTTTTTAGTGAAAATTATCTGGGTAAATGAACATAAGCAAAAAACTATATTAATCGGAGCAGAAATTAGATACCCAGGAAAAGCGACCACATTAGATTGATTCGAATATCAAGTCATGTTCATAGTGTCCTGCTCCAGTAAAATTCATATGTCTACATCTTGGACACATTATTATGTATTTTCCTGAACATGGTAGCTGTTTTCCTACCACTGAGCAAAGAAAGATCCAAATAATATTAGTCTTTTCATTCCCACTATAGTAATCTAGTGAAAAAAATAATATTCTGGGCAAACACTATAAATATGTTTTACTGTGTACTACAGAATGTTTGCATATCTTAAAATCTTCAATACTTTCTTTCAATAGCAAAACAAATCAGGTCAGATATCATTAATTAGCTTTTTGAAAACTCAATAATTAATCTAGCTAAGAGTTACTGCTCCTTTTAACAGATTATTTTAATATGAGAACAACATTTGTGACCTACAATAACATAAAACGGTAGTGAATAGGCAGAGAAATTATGATGGTTCTGTCTTGAACACCTTCTTTGTCAATATACAAAGTTACTTTAGATGTGTAAATGAACCCTCTGCTGTCACCACTGAATAAACAGTAGATTTTTACACAAAATACCTTCATATTTTCATTTTTACCTAACCAATTTTTTTTTCAAGAATGCTTTATTTATCAAGGTCCTCTTAAAATGTTAGGATAAGAATTCCAAAGCACATCAAAATCACGGTGCTGATTTTCCAAGGAAAGACTGTTACACTGACACAGGGTTGAAAGAGTCACAGACACGGACTTTTAAATATGAGAAAAACCTTATTAAAATGGTGGTTTCTATTAGGGATGCTGACAAATTTAACTGATCTGGAACACAAGGTTACAGTTTCAGTGACAAGTAAATTAAAGGAAAATCAGATATTCTATAATCAATGATTTATCTTTTCGCCTCTTTTTTAACCAAGGAATTAAATCCAGCCCCTGTTAGTCTAGTTATCTATGATGTGCAAGGCAGACATGATCCATTGTGGGCCCACTGTGAGTGACAGCATGAATGACAGCCTTTGCCAGTCAAAGCCGTGATAAGGACTGGGTTCTGAGAGAAGCTCCTATTTGAGAGCCATCTGCATTGTCCTAGCCATCACTTCTGGCAGGAAGACTGATTCCAAGATAAGAAGGTGATGGTGCTGAGCTTATTTCAGAGAAGGATCTCAGCAAACTAGTCAATGCCATCTGCATTTAGAACAACACTCATCAATTTGACTTCTTTCTTTTTTCCTTTCTTTCTTCACTCTTCACTGAATACTTCCAAAGCTTCATTACATTTTGTGTGCTGCCAAAGACAGACTCTCAGTATTCAAGAGCAAACAAAACCAATCCAAACAAAAACGTGGAAAAGATCTGAGAATAATGAGAAGGCAGCAGCAAGTGGGCCTGTGAAAGATTCTATTCTGATGGGCTAAATTTGGTGAGATGCAAGCAAAGGCTGTGTTGTAGCCTCCCAGAGATTCAAATGCTAATTAAGAGGCAAAGGTTTACCGGAATCTTCCAGAGAAAAGGATGGCCTTTGCCCAAGAGGTGTGCATAAATGAGAACAATTACAAAAACACTATCACTGGAAGGTTAGACATGAAGCTCTGCGATAGGGTGCTTGTCAGCAACTTGAAAGCCCAGTGGACTAGAAAGAGGGACATTTCACTTCAGACTAGGCTGTGGAATGTTTAATTGCTCAAATTCTCAGTCAGTTTGCTAATTTCCACTTCCAGAGCATTTCTTTATCTGCCTCTTCCCTCACCACCTCTTTGGAGGCTTGTTACTCATTTCTTGGTCATTTCCCTTGAAACTTAGCTGTGGGCCCTGTCTTCCTGTCATACAGACTTTACCTAGTCTTGATAATGTGTTCAGCAATCAGACTTATCTATCCAAATTAAGAGACCCTCAAGTTCTTGGTCTCCTTATCTCAGATGATCTTGCCCTTCACAGTACTTCAGTATATTTTTTTTTGGATCATACCCTAGATTTCATCAACAGAATCTGCACTGTCTCCAAATCTGAAATGCAAACATTCCACCCTGGAGTCAACGTTTCCTATCCTTCTATCTTCCCTATTCAAATAGTACCCTCTTTATAACATTATGACCCCCAGGGTACTAGACCCAAATTTTCATCTTCTCTCACCTTCCCCCTAGTTTCATTCTCTAACTTACAGCTGGTTTATTATTATAATCATACCTTCACCTACATGGTTTCTCTCCTTGATTGTACTTTCCTTTCAAAACTCAAATTCCAAAAGCTTACAACCATCTGCTTTTTTTTTTTTTTAATCTAAATGTATTTATTTTAATTAGAGGCTAATTACTTTACAATATTGTATTGGTTCTGCTTTTTTAACATTCCTTCCTATTGAGTCAGTGAATGTAGCTGGAGAAAATTATACAGCCAGGACTACTGTTTACTTTAACTTCATTGCCTCACATCTCAAATGGACTCAATATCATCAACGGTTCTTCCATTTTTATCAATTAAGTTCACTTTCCAATATCTGAGATGACAATTTTGTATATTATCCTCTCTCCTTTCCAACTCCACTCTGATTCACAGCTCTTATTTTATTGGGGAAAAAAAAAATTACCACAGCCAAGTTCCTGATCTGCAAACTCACTGATAAAATAAATTTTCACATATTGAGGTAAAGGAATACATAAGTTAACTTGAATTTGATGCTAACTAGAACAGTCTTTAGGGCCTATCAAACATACATTGGACATCTGTTTTAATTATTAAAGAAACGGGCACGCTGACCAGAAGTAAAGAAGGTTCATGTTAACAATTAAGATTAAATGCTCCCTTCTCGGGATGCAATGCTGGTTCTCCTTCAATAAGATTTCCCTCCCGGTTCTACAGCCATAATGATTCACTATGTATGTGCTGGTATTTTTTTTTTCCCCCAAACCTTGAAAAACTGTGTCTCTGGCTTGTGTAATGTTATTTGTTCTGACTGTGCTGAAAACCATGCTTCTCCAGAGCAGTTCCTCAGAGTAATATGAAAAGCTGGACTTTGGACTGCTGGACAGTATTGCTTTGAATATTTTTTTTTTTCCACTCCCAGATGGACCAAATACTCCTTGATTTTTCTTTTTCCAATAATAAGAATAGGACCTAAAACAAATGGAAGTTTACTCCAATGTATTTAACACTGTACTAAAACCTTACATGTAAGAGATTTTAATTCTCTCATCAACTTTATAAAATAGGTACAATTAGGGCAAACCAGAGGAAAATGGCTGCTGTTATTATTTTTAACATATATGATGTATACACTTGCAATCTTACATGACTTAACATGGAACAACAGATTGGTTCAAAATTGGGAAAGAAGTATGTCAAGGCTGTATATATATATTGTCACCCTGCTTATTTAACTTAATGCAGAGTACATCATGCAAAATGCTGACCTGGATAAATCACAGCTGGAATCAAGATTTCCTGGAGAAATATCAACAACCTCAAATAGGCAGAATACTAGAGTGGTTAGCCATTCCCTTCTCCAGGAGATCTTCCCAACCCAGAGACCCAACACAGGTCTCCTGCATTACAGGAGGATTCTTTACTGTCTAAGCTACCAGGGAAACCTAAGAATACTGCAGTGGGTAGCCTATCCCTTCTTGAGGGGATCTTCCCAGACCAGGGATCGAACCAGGATCTCCTGCATTGCAGGTAGATTCTTTAACAGCTAAGCTACCAAGGAGGTACAAAAAGGGAGTAAAAAAGCTGGCTTAAAACCCAGCATTCAAAAAACTAAGGTCATGGAACCTGGTCCCTTCATGGCAAATAGATGGGAAAAAATGGAAGCAGTGATGAGTTTATTTTTTTGCACTCCAAAATCACTGCAGCCATGAAATTAAAAGACGTTTTTTCCTTGGAAGAAAAGCTATGACAATCCTAGACAGGGCATTAAAAAGCAAAGACATCTCCTGACAAAGGTCCATATAGTCAAAGTTATGGTGTTTCCGGTAGTCATGTATGGGTGTGAGGGTTGGACCATAAAGAAGGCTGAGTGCAAAAGAATTGATGTTTTTGAACTGTGGTGTTGGAGAAGACTCTTGAGTCCCTTGGGTGGCAAGGTGATCAAACCAGTCATCCCTAAAGGATATCAACCCTGACTATTCATTGGAAGGACTGATGCTGAAGTTAAAGCTCCACTTGTTTGGCCACCTGATGGGAAGAGCCAATACACTGGAAAAGACGCTGATGCTGGGAAAGACTGAAGGCAAGAGGGGAGGGGGAGCACAGAGGATGAGATAGTTGGATGGCATCACTGACTCAATGGACATGAGTTTGAGCAAATTCAGGGAGATAGTGAAAGACAGGGAAGCTTGGCATGCTGCAGTTCATGGGGTCGCAAAGAGTCAGACATGACTTGGTGACTGAAAAACAAACGATGATTTAAGCCAATTTTAATATCTTAATTTACGGATAAGGATATTGACATACAGAGAAATGGAATTGATTACCAAAGGCTTGTGTCACACCCATGTCTGTATGGCTCAAGATTTGAAAAGATAACACTAAGAATGGTATCTTGGGAACACTTGAAAAGTCAAGATAATCCTTTTTCCTTATAATAAGAAAGTTACATCAATAATAACTCTTGAGTTCTGCAACATTAGGTTATCAGTGGTTCAACTTGTTCAGATTTTACCAGATGATTTTTACTTTTTCCTACCGATAATACTCACTATGCTAACTTAGAAGCATGAAAGAAAAGTAGTTTTTTAAATAACAAATAATGAACCTAAATTATTCATTTTTACTGAAAATCACATAACAAAGTATATTTAAATGGCCTATCTTATCTCCTAAGGAAACTTGATAAAGCATCTTATGTCTCTGTATGCTATATTCTAAGCTTAATCAAAGTCCTGGCCTCCAGGTAAAGATTGGGTATAAAAGATGATAGGGGAGAATCTTTAGGAGTCAGGTCTGAGCAATTTGAGTAAAGTGGTGGTTGGCTTAAGTGATAGTTTAATCTACTAAAATATTGTCTTTGCATGATGATTTTATTTTATATTTTCTCATAAGTTTAATGGAGTTGAATTTGTATAAGTAACGCCAGATGAAGCAACATTTCCTTAAAGAAACTAGAAAAGAAATTTAATCAGCAATTAAGAATCTCATTTGCCTGTTCTTAGTAGTCATTATTTTAACATTATTCCAAGATGATATTAAAGGGAAAAAAGCGCACTAACATTATATTATTACACACACTCACACCAAAAATGACAACAGATACATTTATTGTCGTGAATAGTGTGCTGAACTGACTTTTCAAAACATGATTAGGGGATTGATTAAAAGTGACTAAGATGGCTGAATTAATTCCACTAGCTACCATGGGATTTGTCAACACATGCTCTGACCAATATATACTCTGATGAACTTTCCTTTCTAACAACATAAAGTGGAAAAAACATGTTAGTATATTAGCACACAAGAAGTACTAGCACAGAACGTATAGGTATTAACATTGACTTTAGCCAAGTAAGAGTACACTGAAGACACAGGCCTCTCTTAAATATAATTCCATGTGCTTTGGAATAAATAGGCAAAACATAGGTAACTAGGATTGCTTCGAGGCAGGCTCCCTTCTCTGATGCCTTCAAAATGAATGAACATAAACCCAAATAAGTAGCAGAGGGTGCTATTAAGAATGTGCAGTAGATTCCATATATTTACTTGAGATGAAGAACTTCAAAGGTGAAATGGAGGTGAGAAGCAAGTTCAATACCTAAGAGGACAACAGTCATCTCAAGTTCATCACAATGGTTCCATTCTGCTTACTGTGTCCAAATTTGCTTGAGCTGCAACCATCCATGAGCTTTCCATGAATGTTGCTCCCTGGAGTACTGTTGATAATACTCTTTACCTTCTGGCTAAATAAAGAATAAAAGCCTCACTTCCAGTGCCAAAAGAAAATTCACTTGGCTCCACCTAAATGCTCCCCATGATGGTCTCCTATCTTCCTGGGTCTCATAAAATTCAAGATTTGCTTTCAGTGCCAGGCATATTTTACCCTTCCCTGGAGGGAAGATAGCTATAAGGAAATAGTAAGTCCATCAGGGAAAGAAGCCCCGTTCTTTATGCTGGTGGGCTCTTATAAACATCTTGGACATAAGTTTTCAGAGGCGATCCAGACAGATATAAGCAGAATTTTGAAGCTAACCTTTTAAAACAAACTTGAGCTATGTATAACAAACTCCCCAAACCTTAGTTCTCTATTTTTAAATCATGTTTGTGTGTCTATATCAAGTAATATTTTTCTGAACACATTTCAGCTAGTATACAACCATCAAATGTCAAGTAACATAAAGCAATCTTACTCTACATTTTGTACAATACTAGTGGCTCTGATAAAAGGTTAAAAACAACCATATTTATAATTGGAAATTAGATTTTGCTTTTAGATTTACTTCCTATTGTTCATTTTAAATGCACAGTTAATACAGTTGGATAAACCTTCTTCCTGTCTCTGAGCCCGATTAAATTCATTTTGGATTTATAATGATATTTATTAGATTTTTCCATATTTGCCTCATATAGTCTGTAGTTGGAGAAGGCAATGGCACCCCACTCCTGTACTCTTGCCTGGAAAATCCCATGGACGGAGTAGCCTGGTGGGCTGCAGTCCATGGGGTCGCGAAGAGTCGGACGTGATTGAGTGACTTCACTTTGACTTTTCACTTTCATGCGTTGGAGAAGGAAATGGTAACCCACTCCAGCATTCTTGCCTAGAGAATCCCAGGGATGGGGGAGCCTGGTGGGCTGCCGTCTATGGGGTCGCACAGAGTCAGACACGACTGAAGCGATTTAGCAGCAGCAGCCTCATATAGTATAGTTTTTTAAATATCAGCCATGCCGCAGTATAGACAGAAAAAAATGCATTTTATTTCAGTAATCTTAAAGAAATACAACTGACTGCAAAATTATATATGAAGAAGAATATGTAAGGTAGCATAAATATACATATACATCATATATATGCATGTACTTTAATGTATTACATTCATATATATATATGAATATGAAGGCTTCCCAGGTGACTTAGTGGTAAAGAATCCACCTGCAGTGCAAGAGATGCAGGTTTGATCCCTGGGTTGGGAAGATGTCCTAGAGAAGGAAATGGCAACCCAATTCTGTTTCCTTGCTCAGGAAATCCCATGGAGAAAGAAGCCTGGAGGGTTGTATATAGTCCATGGGGTTGCAAAAGAGTCAGATAGGACTGAGCGACTAAATAACAACAGCATTATATATAGAGAGAAGTTTAACATTATTTTATAATCCTAGTTATATACCATGTGATTTTCATTTTCAATAGTGACACTTTTGAGAGGTAGTAGTTATGAAAAGATTTTGAGCTTTGTACCCATAGAGAGCTAAAAGATAGTGGCCATTTCAATCTTGAAACCCTGGCCTTATCCACTGGTTCACAGATGGGCTGAGAACTTACAGGCTTTTCAGTGTTTACCTTTCTACTCAAGCTGCACGAAAGTTTTATTCAAATTGTACAGACCTCTCAGTTTGATTGATGCTCACAGCTACAACCACTTTCCCAAAATTAAAGCAGTGGAATTCAAGGAACACACTCTACAGTGATAAGGGTTGCCCTTTACATTTCAAAAGATGTGCTACAGTTTGGGTGTCTTAGGCACAGAGGTAGAAGATTTAGCAAAGAACATCAAAAGTGCTGAGAGGAGCCTGGACTTTACACCATGGAGTAACTGCAAAAGAAAAGTCCCTTAAGAAACAAGCTGCAGAATGATGTATGCAAGCTTCCTGCCAGTCAATACCAGCTGGAGGAAAGCAGGGGTCTAGGAACAGAGAGAAATTTAAAAATGGTCTGAACAATGCAAGAGCAATGCTACACCTACCACCCTGATTCAGCAAAGTAGAATATGTACTGAAATTGGAAAGGAAAATGTCATCTCTTTAATAGAAGAAAAGCAGGAAATATAAAATTAAAGTGGGATTGCATCTTCAAGAGAAATAGAAATTATAAACAACCATATTCCTTTGGAGAGAAATTGATTGAAAAGATGGGAAAATAAATAATCAATTCAGACACTCAGGACCAAATAACACATCAGTCTTGTTTGTTTTCATTTACACACTTATAATCAGAATTTAATTAAAACATTAAAATTATTTGTCCATGTATTTTATGAGGGCCTGAATATCCTAAACTGTATATCATAATAGTGCAATTCATTTTAGCAATTCATAATTTATTATTTCTTTTAAAATTCAAATTACAGTCTGCTTTTATGAGGAATTCTTTGCATTCTCGTTTCAGCTCTAGGCAGGGAGGTATATTGCCTTGTCTGGTTCATCTGGTTAAGGCTGTTTTGGTTTCATGAAGGAAAATATACTGGGTAAAAGATCATTGCATCAGAATTACACTTGACTCTAATCACAGGTGATCAGAACCTTCTGATGCCCTTGCCTCGCTGAGGATCGGGTCTGCTAATCCTGAACCTGCTTGCTTTTTAATCCTTTGCTGCTCAGTCTTGCAGTTTGACCTTATTTCTCCAGTTGCCTAACATCTGCATTGAACAATATATATATATTTTTCAACTTGTGGATCATTTTAAATGGGGAGTGGTGGTTGTGAGGTCAATTTAGTGGATTATAACCAGAAAATGAAATTGAATAGATTATATAGAAAATATAAAAGTCCATCAGCTATAATAACAGCAAAATATGGTTAGGTAAGCTGTGTAATTATTTTGAGGTAAATGTATTACTGTTATTATGGTCTAAAAACTTTGAAAATCACAACTGTAAAACATTTATCTGTGAAACCAGAATGTCAAAAATACCCCCAACAGAATTACCTTTGGAAGCTTTTTCAATTTATCTGATAACATAATTATTATATTCAGTTTCTCTAACACACATTTTGAAACTGCTTGTTTTTTTGTCAGACTGTATGCCCCATATTAGGAATGATAACATTTGCTAAAATGTATTTTTTGGATCACTTAGACATTTTATATTCACAATACCTAAACTCCAAAAATAACACTAACTGAGACAGATCAATCATTAGACTTCAAGCAAATGATCTTTGGAAGAAACTCTAACTTCACGGTCTTGAGCATTGCTCATCAGCTAACCTTAGGTAACTTCTCTAGTAAGGGACCTCCATCCTCCCTGACTCAGCACAGTAGTCAACCTTCTCCCTGTTGATATGAGTTTGTTGAGATGATTTACTAAGTCCTCATCTCCTCTTCCCATCTCATTTCCTCAGAGACTTTATTCTTATGTGCTTTTAAAATCTATTATTATACTGTTCTTGATGTTTCCATTACAGAAAATAACACATATAATATATCATAATCATTGATGCATACAAACTTATTTTGGTTCCTTTTCGGAAAAATTTCCAAACTGTGCCATGCTAAACACATTGGTACTTCATAAAAATGTTCATTTCTAACATAAAGTTTTCTAACTTATGAAAGTAAGGATTAAATGCCACTGAATCATCATATAATGATATGATGTATTTCTTTATTTTTAAGATTAAATATTAATTTTGCACTGAAATATTTATTTTAATACTACTATATAGAAGAAAAATAAAAGTAATAATCATGCTATAATACTTGAATTATTATTTCACAAATATTAACAAAGTACATTCAAATATCCCCACAGCTGATCCTCATCTTAAAGAGAGATATTTGCTCTACTATATTGAATTGTAAAATAGGGACACTGGATAAGAGTATCTTAAACAGTCCAGTACAATAGAAATTCTATGAACATATATGAGAACTACATTATAAAACTTGAAATGTTAAATTTTCTAGTTTCCACACTAAATAAAATATATTGCTAGATTTAACACCAACAATTCTAATAATATATTTTATTTAACTCAAAAGACTTGTGCCTGACTCTTTGCTATCCCAAGAATTTTCTAGGCCAGAATCCTGGAATGGGTAACCTTTCCCTTTTCCAAGAGATCTTCCCAACCCAGGGATCAAACCCAGGTCTCCCACATTGCAGGTGGATTCTTTACCAGTTGAGCCACAAAGGAAACCCAAGAATACTAGTGTTGGTAGCCTACCCCTTTTCCAGTGGATCTTCCCAAACCAGGAATCAAATCGGGGTCTCCTGCATTACAGGCAGATTCTTTACCAACTGAGCTACAGAGAAGTGCAGCAATATATTTTATTTACTCAAAATATTGTTATATCAGCATGTAGTCAGGATAAAAATGAATAAGTTTGTGAAATCCAGCAAATCTCTATTCAGACATGTACTAATTTAATTAGTCAAACAGAGGGGAGAGACAAGATGCTGGAGAAGTCGGTGGACATGGAATAGATCTCTCTCCACAGAATACATCTTCAGATGCAGAAGATCTTGCAGAGCACCTGCTGACAGCTGGCAGGAGTTTCTGACCACTGGAAAGGAATGTACAGATCCATGCAAAACTCAATAGAACAAAGGAAGGAAAGGAAGAAGAGGAAATTTAGTGGGACCAGACCTGCACCTGGGGGCTAGGGAAGCTAGAGCAGGGGTGAATCCCCACATCAGGGCAATAGATTAGGACAGAGGGGAAAGAAAAATTTGAGGCTGTTGAAGAGTGAAGCAGCTGATCAGTGACAGTCTAAATAGAGTGAAAACCACACAGACAATCTGTGCCACAGCCCTTTGTACCCTGGACAGGAACACAAGTCCATAAGAATGTGCGGCAGCTAGGAGTCATAGCATGGGGATTGGAGAACAGTCCCAGCATGAGCACTGCTATTGACTGTGGGGAGATGGCCCATGGGACGGGAGGGAGGCGATCACAGTGGGGAATGCCTTTAGAGGAAAGCCAGGAAGCATGGAGGCAGGGTGCTAATGCCAAGTCATGGGCAGAGGGTGGAGTCATCACTGAGGCCTCTCTCCCCCTGTATGCTGAGGCCAGCAGCTGACTAATGAAGACCTCGGAGAGGGTAGCCCTTTGAGTGCCTGATGCACTGAGCAATAGAGAAGGATCGGAAAAGGAGATCCTTTGAATGCCAGCTGCCAGAGCCTAGCAAAAGATTCTAATAGTTCCACATCTCCTGTGTCTGTGGCCACCGGCTTCCCTGTGCACTTGGCGCCATGACGGTCGCTGCAATCCAGGAAGCTCTGCCATCTCCACACTCAGTCCTCACTGGGACAGACCCATGTCCTCCAGGGAAGCCTCAGGAGAAATTCCAAGGATGACCCATAAGCAGAGGTGGGGATAAAGCTACAAGTGAGCTCCATGGGTGGAGGGGCTAAGGAAGAGTATCGAAAAACTTTGCACCATCTGTGCAAACTACAGATTAAATCCACATGATCCACCAGGTAGACTTTGTGTCTGTGGGATATATAAAAGGACAATGAGAGCACCCCCCCAACACACACACACACACACACACACGCACACAATCTTAGCTCTGGCAACTGTGGACATGGAGGCAAGAACACACAGGAGTAAGGCCAGATTAGAGTCTGAGCAGGTCCCTTCAGCAGGTCCAGAGACCATCCTACCTCCCAGTATTAGAGGGGCTTCTAATAAGGTGGAGGTAGGTAATGAATCTGGTTTTAGAAAAGGCAGAGGAACCAGAGATCAAATTGCCAACATCCACTGGTTCTTCGAAAAAGCAAGAGAGTTCCAGAAAAAACATCTATTTCTGCTTTATTGACTATGCCAAAGCTTTTGACTGACAGTACTTTGGCCACCTCGTGGGAAGAGTTGACTCATTGGAAAAGACCCTGATGCTGGGAGGGATTGGGGGCAGGAGGAGAAGGGGAAGACCGAGGATGAGATGGCTGGATGGCATCACCGACTTGATGGATGTGAATCTGAGTGAACTCCGGGAGTTGGTGATGGACAGGGAGGCCTGGCGTGCTGCGATTCACAGGGTCACAAAGAGTCAGACATGACGAGCGACTGAACTGAACTGAACTGATTTAACTTTGCTTTCCTATTTTTTCCTTTCATTTTTTCACAATTTTTCTTAGTTTCTTTTGTTTTCTTTGCTTTATTCCTCAGTTGGCTCTCTGCTTTGGTCTTGTTCTCTCTTTAGGTGTGTGTGTGTGTGTGTGTGTGTGTGTGTTTTTAATTGGTTGATATTTTTGGTTTCCTTTACTTGCAGGGTCCCTCCATTGTACCTTGTTTTCTGAGGATTGTTTTGGTTTTGGTTTTGTTTGTGTGTGTGTGTCTGTGTATGTTCCTTTGTTTTATTTCTACTTGTCTGATTTTGCATTTATCATTTGTCTGGGGTTCATGTGTTTTTCTAGTTTTTTGTTTGTTTTTTTTTGTATGTTCATTTAAATGCCCTTTATTTTCATAACAAATGGCTTGTGATATCTTGAATCTTCAATGAGATATTGGGCCTGAGTCTCTGGGGTGAGAGCACTGAGTCCAGGACACTAGACTTCCAGAGAACTATTGAGCCCAAGGGGTATTAATTAGTGAGAACTCCCATGAAGGCCTCCACTCGTATCTAAGACCTGGCACCATCCAACTTGTGACAGCATACAACACAGGACACCTCACCCAAACAATGAGCAAGCTAGGAACACAAACCAAATCATCAACAGATGAGCTTCCCTCAGACACCCTGAAAACATCACCTCACATAGTCCTGCCCATCAGAGGGAGAAAAAAAACCCTCACCCCCTCCCACCAGTATACAGTCACAAGGCCCTCTCAATATGAAGCCTACAAAAACCACTGGACCAACCTCATTCACTGACAGCAAAGACCAAAACCAAAAGAAAATATGACCCTATAACCTGGGGAAAGGAGACCTCAAACACAGTAAGACAAGTAAAATGAAAAGACAGAAATATTGTGCAAATGAAGGAACAAGTTAAAAACTCACAAGACCAAATAAACGAAGAGGAAATAGGCAAACTACCTGAAATAGAATAATAATAATGTAGTAAAGATGATCCAAAATCTTGAAAATAGAATGGAGAAAATGGCAAGACTCGTTCAACACATTTTAACACGGACACAGAAGAAAAAAAGAATAAGTAAACAAATGAGCCACACAATTACTGAAATTAAAAATACTCTAGAAGGTATCAGTAGCAGAATAACTGAGGCAGAATGGATAAGAAAGCTGGATGATAGAACGGTGGGAATAACTGCTGAAGAGCAGAATAAAGACAAAAGAATGAAAAGATCTGAGGATAGTTTCAGAGACTTCTGGGACAATATTAAATGCACCAGGATTTGAATTCTAGGTGTCCCAGAAGAAGAAGAGAAAAAAATGATCTGAGAACATCTTTGAGGTGATTATGGTCAAAAACTTACCTAAATTGGGAAATAAAATAGTCAATCAAGTCCAAGAAGCACAGATAGTCCCATACAGGGTAAATCCAAGGAGAAACATGCTAAGACACATAGTAATCAAACTAACAAAAATCAAACACAAAGAAAAAATACTAAAAGCAGCAAGAGGAAAGCAACAAGTAACATACAAGGGAAACCTCATATGGTTAACAGGTTATTTTTCAACAGAAACTCTGAAGGCCAGAGGGAATGACAGGATATATTTAAAGTAATGAAAGGAAAAATCTACAACCAAGGTTAGTCTACCCAGAAAGGATCTCATTCAAAACTGATGGAGAAATCAAAAGATTTATAGACAAAAGTTAAGAGAATTTAGCATCACCGAACCAGCTTTACAACAAATTCTAAAGGGGCTTCTATAGGCAGGAAACACAAAAGTAGGAAAATACCTACAACAATTAAGAAAATGCAAATAGGAGCAAATATATCAGTAATTACTTTAAATGTAATTGGATTAAATATATTTCAACCAAAAGACACAAACAGGTTGAATGGATACAAAAACAAGACTTGCATATATGCTGTTTACAAAAGATCCACATCAGACATAGAGACACACATAGGCTGCAAGTGAGAGGATGGAAAAAGATATATTTCATGCTGATGGAAATCAAAATCAAGCAGGGGCAGCAAAACAGACCTTAAAATAAAGAACATTATAAGAGATCAGGAAGGACACTATATAATAATCAAGGGTTCAATCCAAGAAGAAAACATAACAATTATAAATATTCATGCACCCAACACAGGAGCACCTCAAAACATAAGGCAAACATTAACAGACATAAAAGGAGAAACTGACACTAACATAATAATACTCCACTTAAACCAATGACCATATCATCCAAACAGGAAATTAATAAGAACACAAGCCTTAAAAGATACATTATAATAGGTGAACCTAATTGATATCTTCAGGTCATTCCATCCAAATGCAGAACAATACACTTTCTTCTCAAGTGCATATGGAACATTATCCAGGAGAGATCAAATCCTAGGTCACAAATCAAGACTTGGAAAAGTTAAGAGAATTGAAATCATATCCAGCATCTTTTCTGACAACAACTATATGACAGTAAGTATCTATTACAGGAAAAGAAAAATCTGCTAAAACACAAACACATGGAGATTAAACAATGTTTCTAAATAACCAACAGGTTACTGAAGAAATAAAGTGGGAAATCAAAAAACAAAAAATACATAAAAACCAATGAAAATGAAACACAATGATTCAAAACCTATGGAATGCAGCAAAAGCAGTTCTAAGAGGGAAGTTTATAGCAATACAATCCTACTTCAAGAAACAACAACAACAAAATACCTCAGATAAACAATCTGACCTTATACCTAAATCAACTGCAAAAAATAACTAAAAAACCACAAAGTTAGCAGAAGGAAAGAAATCATGAAGATCAGAGAAGAAACAAATGAAAAAGAAGTGGTCATTTAGCAAAAATCAGTAAAACTAAAAGCTAGTTCTCTGAGTTGACAAACCATTAGCCAGACTCATATAGAAAAAAAGGGAGATGTCTTAAATAAACAAAATTAGAAATGAAAAGGAGAGGTTACAACGGACAGTGCAGAAATATGAAGGATCATAAGAGAATATTCAGGTCAGTTCAGTCACTCAGTCGTGTCTGATTCTGTGACCCCAAGAACTGCAGCACACCAGGCCTCCCTGTCCATCACCAACTCCTGGAGTTCACTCAAACTCATGTCTATTGAGTCAGTGATGCCATCCAGCCATCTCATCCTCTGTTGTCCCCTTCTCCTCCTGCCCCCAATCTCTCCCAGCATCACAGTCTTTTCCAATGAGTTAACTCTTCGCATGAGGTGGCCAAAGTACTGGAGTTTCAGCTTTAGCATCATTCCTTCCAAAGAACACCCAGGACCGATCTCCTTTAGAATAGACTGGTTAGATCTCCTTGCAGTCCAAGGGACTCTCAAGAGTATTCTCCAACACCACAGTTCAAAAGCATCAATTCTTCGGTGATCAGCTTTCTTCACAGTTCAACTCTCACATCCATACATGACCACTGGAAAAACCATAACCTTAACTAGACGGACCTTAGTCGGCAAAGTAATGTCTCTGCTTTTCAATATGTTACCTAGGTTGGTCATAACTTTTCTTCCAAGGAGTAAGCATCTTTTAATTTCATGCCTGCAGTCACCATCTGCAGTGATTCTGGAGCTCCCCAAAATAAAGTGTGTCACTGTTTCCACTTTTCTCCCTTCTATTTGCCATGAAGTGATGGGACTAGATGCCATAATCTTAGTTTTTTGAATGTTGAATTTCAAGTCAGCTTTTTCACTTTCCTCTTTCAAACTCATCAAAAGGCTCTTTAGCTCCTCTTCACTTTCTTCCATTAGAGTGATATCATCTGGATATCTGAGGTTGTTGGTATTTCTCCTGGCAATGTTGATTCCAGCTTGTGATTCATCTACCTGGCATTTTGCATGATGTACTGTGCATATAAGTTAAATAGTCAGGGTAACAATATACAGACTTGATATAATCCTTTTCCAATTTTGAACCAGTCAGTTGTTCCATGTGCAGTTCTAACTCTTGCTTCTTGACCCACATACAGGTTTCTCACAAAACAGGTGAGGTAGTCTGGTATTCTGGTATTCTCTTTAATAATTTTCTACAGTTTGTTGTAATCCACACAGTCAGAGGCTTTACTGTAGTCAANCTGCCATAAGGGTGGTGTCCTCTGCATATCTGAGGTTACTGATATTTCTCTCAGCAATCCTGATTCCAGCTTATGATTCCTCCAGCCCAGTGTTTTTCATGATGTACTCTGCATATAAGTTAAATAAGCAGGTGACAATATGGGCACCTGTATACTTCCTTTGTAGCTCAGTCAGTAAAGAATCTGCCTGCAGTGCAGGAGACCTGGGTTCGATCCCTGGGTTGGGAAGATCCTCTGGAGAAGGAATGGCAACCCATTCCAGTATCCTTGCTTGGAAAATCTCATGGACAGAGGAACCTGGTGGACTGCAGTCCATGGGGTCACAAAGAGACGGGCACAACTGAGCGACTGACACTATATGCCAATAAAATGGACAATCTGGAAGAAATGGAAGTTGTGAACTAGCCAATCATAAGCACTGAAATTGGAACTGTAATAAAATATCTCCCCAAATACAAAAGCCCAGGGCCAGATGGCTTCACAGGAAAATTCTATCTATTATATGTTCAGAGAATAGCTAATGCCTATTCTTCTCAAACTCTTCCAAAAATTGCAGAAGAAAGAACACTTCCCAACTCATTTTACGAGGTCACCATCACCTTGATAACCAAAACCAGACAAAAACATCACACACGCACACACACATGCACACACACACACACAAGAAAATTAGGAGAAGGAAACGGCAACCCACACCAGCATTCTTGCCTGAAGAATCCCATGCAGAGAGGAACCTGGCAAGCTACAGTCTCTAGGGGCACAGAGCTGCACACAACTGAAGTGACTGAGCATGCCCACAAGGGGCTCTAAGATGTTTCAGAATGTCGCATGATGACTATTTTTAGGGTCTTTTTTGTTGTTGCTTTTTTAAAATAAATATTCTTCAAATCATTAACAAAAAAGAAAATAAGGCAACATCCCTGATGAACATAGATCCAAAAATCCTAAACAAAATTCTAGCAAACAGAATCCAGCAATACATTAAGAGGATCATAACCACTGACCAAGCCAGGTTTATCCAAGAGATGGAAGGATTCTTTGGGCTTCCATGGTAGCTCAGCTGGTAAAGAATCCACCTGCAATGCAGGAGACTCTCATTTGATTCCTGGAACAGGAAGATCCCCTGGAGAAGGGATAGGCTACTCATTCCCAGTATTCTTGGACTTCCCTGGTGGCTCAATGAATCTGCCTGCAATGTGGGAGACAGGGGTTTGATCCCTGGGTTGGGAAGAGCCCCTGGAGGAGGGCATGGCATCTCACTCCAGTATTCTGGAGTCCAGTATTCTCTTGCCTGGAGAATCCTTATGGACAGAGGAGGCTGGTGGGTTATAGTTCATGTGGTCACAAAGAGCTGGACATGACTGAGTGACTAATCTTTGCAGCACAACACAGCAAAGATTCTTCAATATATGCAAATCAATCAATGTGATAAACCATATTAACAAAGGATAAAAATAATATGATAACCTCCACAGATGCAGAAATAGCTTTTGATATAATTTAGCACCCATTTGGAGAAGGCAATGGCAACCCACTCCAGTACTCTCGTCTGGAAAATCCCATGGATGGGGGAGCCTGGTGGGCTGCAGTCCATGGGGTTGCTGCGAGTCAGACACGACTGAGCGACTTCACTTTCACTTTTCACTTTCATGCATTGGAGAAGGAAATGGCAACCCACTCCAGTGTTCTTCCCTGGAGAATCCCAGGGACGGGGGAGCCTGGTGGCCTGCCATCTATGGGGTCGCACAGAGTGGGACATGACTGAAGCAACTTAGCAGCAGCAGCAGCACCCATTTATGATAAAAATTCTCCAGAAAATTGGCATAGAAGAAATCTATCTCAACACAATAAAGGCTGTATATGATAAATCATGCTGCTAAGTCGCTTCAGTCGTGTCCAACTCTGTGTGACCCCATAGACANGGGAAGATCCCCTGGAGAAGGGAATGGCAACCCACTCCAGTATTCTTGCCTGGAAAATTCCATGACAGAGGAAGCTGGCAATGAATTTGTAATACTTCAATCAACCACTAGGACTATTCTGCTCACTTCAATTGATCAAGACAATAGAGAGCATAAAATTACATGAAATCAAAGGTTCCTAAACCAGAGGAAGACAAGACAGAGCTCATGGGAGCAGTTTATTTTGTACACCAAAAACAAAACCAGTGGCCTACCTTCTCTCTCTCTCTCTCTTTTACTCTCTCTTTTCTCAATCTATAGCTCTTCTACCTCAATAGTAAGGATAAAATATTACCTATCTGCTTAAGGTGGTATGTGTCCCTCTGGAACATTTTTCATAATATCCACTGATGCATTGCCTAAACCTTTCTCTATAAAATATTTTACTCTTTATATCTCAGTTTCATTAATGACAGTTACCCCTGTTAAGCCCTTAAAATATATTTTAAAATATTCTCTATCCCTTTATAATATAGCATTTGTGAATTAAAAACAAGTTTCACAAGCCAAACTTTAGATGAATCAACATAAATTATAAAAATTAATGAAATTTTACTGTAAATTATTGGGTTGGTAAAAAAGTCTGTTTGAGTTTTTTCATAAGATGTTATAGGAAAATTTGAATGAACTTTTTGGCCAACCCAATATGTTAGTTCTGTTTGGAAGCTGATAGAATTTTTTTGTTCTCATTTAATGATGGTCTACTTAATGCACACAAGGAATTAGAATGCAACTTAAATATTTTAAAATGTATATAAAATCCAAAGGGTAAAATTCCTTAAAATAATAGAGAAATCAGGATAAAGAAACAGAGATAGAGATAACATTTATACAGATAAATGGAAACAGTATGATCTCATGTAATAAAGGAAGACAATATTTGGCTCTAAGTTTCTAGTGGCCAAAGCAAAGAAAAAACATAATCCTGTTTCTAAAGTTACAGCACCTTTAAGATCCAAAGACAGTAGAATTACTGAACTTTCAGAAATTATATCATAAAAGAAGATATTCTGGTATTCTTTAATAACCAACATTTTTTCTTTTGTTATTATTTTACATTTGACCATTAGCTAGAATTTAAAAATCTTTTAGCAACTTCCTAAAACATTTAGCAAATTAAATGATTTAAACTGAATAACAGTTACAGAAAAATAAAGTAACAAGGACAGTGGCTCTTTTCAGATACTGTTTGAGGCAACATGAGCTAAGTATAAACTGGTAATTAGGACCAATGAAAATAAACACTTTTAAGTGTTTTTATAGTTTAGCAAGGGGTTTAGGACAGACTTTTTTGCATTACTAACACATAAGGCAAATAGTACTAACAAATGTATACATTGTAAGTGCTTATAGTGTTTATCAAACCATTTAGTTTCTGGAAAACTTTTCAATAATTTGCTGCCAAGTCTTGCTTTTTCTTTTCAAATTAAAAAAAAAATGCTTATAGAAGGACATGTAACTGTTAAACCATAGACTATATGTGTGTTTTAAAGACTTAGTTTATTTGGGCCTATATTACTTTCTCAATTATTAAAAATGTTCCAATTATATATAATTTTTTAAATTTCCAAAATGCATCTTTATATTGGCTAATTGTTTAGGGCATTACCACACATGTGTTATTCCCCTTTAATTGTACCATGGACTTCTTTAAATCAAGAACCGTATCCTGTGGTCTTTGGTTTTAATGTGTTTATAGGCACTCATTGCATTCTCATGATACTGAATTTTGCTGTCTAATTCATGGAACAATAACCAGTGAAATTTTTTGGAGTCTTAAGCACTTTTTCAAGATAATTAATGACCATCTTCTGTATTTTCTTCAGATCATACTATCAAAGATTCATTCTGCCTACTTTTGCTGACATGAGGAAAACGGGAGTTGTTTTCCATGCAAAGAAAGATGCTCTTTCTCCCTCCTGATATTTCTGGCTTCTCGAATGTGATGGCACAGACAGTTTCCAATGAAAGGCTAAACCTGTGCTGACTGAGGTACAGATGCACGCCATCTCTCTTAAACTTTACCTTTTATTTGCCTAGAGATTATCTGGAGCCAAAGTAACAGTCTCTCAAATATTCAAACAGAATATTTGAATAATTGGAGACACAAAGTACCAGACAACAACTTAATTCTGAATTTAAAAAATTGGCATTAATCGCTCCTCTTTCCTGTATATATTCTCTCCTAATGCCACAAGTCACAGCAAATGGCTCATTAAACTTCAAGCAATGCTATGGAATGCTTGCTACCATTTACAGGCAACGCTCTCCAAAGTACAATTAGAGGAAGTATTATGACACAGAACAATGGAGACAATTATTTCTGAAGTTTATTAATGCTAATTAGCATATGGCATCTAAGACAGCTGCTGATACTTCATTGCTAAATACTGGGGGACTAATTAGTGTTTGATGTTAATTAGCTTCTTCTGCTGGTGCCCTGCCCTTAGACGCATCTGCACTGTCACCATCGGGCTATTAAAAGTCTGGCCCTCTCTTCTGTAGGAACATGATGTGGCATTTAGGAGTTCTTTTAGAGTATATGGCATCCTTTCTTAATATATATGCCCTGGATAGATTCCACAGAAGTTTCGATAATTAGCTAGTTATTCCACTGTTTGTTTAAAACCTACTAATAAATCATAGATTTTTCTCTAAGTGATAAAAGTGAAGTTGTCTGCTGTTGTTGAGTCGCTCAGTCGTGTCTGACTCTTTGCAACCCTATGGACTGTACCCTGCCAGGCTCCTCTGTCATTCTTTCCGGAGCTATTTGTAACTGCCCTCCACTCTTCCCCAGTGGCATAGTGGACACCTTCCGACCTAGGGTGGGGCTCATCTTCCGGTGTCATATACTTTTGCCTTTATATACTGTCCATGGGGTCCTCTAGGCAAGAATAACACCCTGGAGTGGGTTGCCATTTCCTTTTCCAGTGGTCCATGTTTTGTCGGAACTCATTGCTGTGACCTGTGCATCCTTGGTGGCCCTGCATGGCATGACTCCTAGGTTCACTGAGCTAACAAGCCTCTTCGCCACTACAAGGCCGTGATCCAAGAAGGGGGCTGGCATGAGGACAATCCTTTAATTCAGCTTATATTTTACCATGACCTCTGATAGAGGAATAACTTCAAATGCTAGAGACCTCTGATCTAAGAAGTATCTGGGCTTAATTCATTTAATAACAGGGGAGCCTGGTGGCCTGCCATCTATGGGGTCGCACAGAGTGGGACATGACTGAAGCAACTTAGCAGCAGCAGCAGCACCCATTTATGATAAAAATTCTCCAGAAAATTGGCATAGAAGAAATCTATCTCAACACAATAAAGGCTGTATATGATAAATCATGCTGCTAAGTCGCTTCAGACGTGTCCAACTCTGTGTGACCCCATAGACAGCAGCCCACCAGGCTCTGCCGTCTTTGGGATTCTCCAGGCAAGAACACTGGAGTAGGTTGTCATTTCCTTCTCCAGTGCATGAAAGTGAAAAGTGAAAGTGAAGTTGCTCAGTTGTGTCCTACTCTTCGCAACCCCATGGATTGCAGCCTACCAGGCTCCTCTGCCTGTGTTATTTTCCAGGCAAGAGTATTGGAGTGGGGTGCCATTGCCTTCTCTGATGATAAATCATAGCAAACATTATTCTCAATGGTGAAAACCTGAAAGCATTTCTTCTAAGATCAGGAACAAAACAAGTGTGTGCACTCTTGCAATTATTATTCAACACAGTTTTAGAAGTCCTAGCCATAGCAATCAGAGAAGGAAAAGAAGTAAAAGGAATCCAGATTGGAAAAGCAGATGGCATACTATACATAGAAAACCCTAAAGATACGATCAGAAAATTACTAGAGCTAACTAGTGAATCTACTAAAGTTGCATGATAAAAAATCAATACACAGAAATCCCATGCATTCCTATACAGTAGCAATAAAAAATCAGAGAAATTAGAGAATCAATCCCATTCACCACTGAAATGAAAAGAATAAAATACCAATGAATAAACCTACTTAAGGAGACAAAAGAGNACAGAAATCCCATGCATTCCTATACAGTAGCAATAAAAAATCAGAGAAATTAGAGAATCAATCCCATTCACCACTGAAATGAAAAGAATAAAATACCAATGAATAAACCTACTTAAGGAGACAAAAGAGCTATAATCAGAACACTATAAGACACTGATGAAAGAAATCAAAGATGACGTAAACCAATGATGAGATATACCATGTTCTTGGATCAGAAGAATCTGTATTGTGAAAATGACTATACTACCCCCCAAAATCTACAGATTCAATGCAATCCCTATGAAATTACCAATGGCATTTTTCACAGAACTAAAACAAAAATTTTCATAAATCATATGGAAACATAAAAGACCCTAAATAGCCAAAATAACCTTGAGAAAGAATAATGGAGTTGTAAGAATCAACTATCCTGACTTCAAACTATACTACAAAGCTACAGTCATCAAGACAGTATGGTACTGGTACATAAACAGAAATATAAACCAACAAAACCAAATAGAAAGCCCAGAGATAAACCCATGCACAGATGGGCACCTTATCTTTGACAAGGGAGACAAAAATATACAATGGAGAAAATACAGCCCCTTCAATAAGTGGTGCTGGGAAAATTGGACAGCTACATGTGAAAAAAATGAAGTCAGAACACTTTCTAACACCATACGCAAAAGTAAATCCAAAATGGATAAACGGCCTAAATGTAAGACAAGAAACTATAAAATTCTTCGAGCAAAACATAGGTGGTACACTCTTTCACATAAATCACAGCAAGATCCTCTATGACCTTATGTCTTAGAGTAATAGAAATAAAAACAAAAATAAGCAAATTGGACCTAATAAAACTTTAAACATTTTGCACAGCAAAGGAAGCCATAAACAANTCAAGCAAAACATAGGTGGCACACTCTTTCACATAAGTCACAGCAAGATCCTCTATGACCTTATGTCTTAGAGTAATAGAAATAAAAACAAAAAAAAAGCAAATTGGACCTAATAAAACTTTAAACATTTTGCACAGCAAAGGAAGCCATAAACAAGGTGAAAAGGCAATCCTCAAAATGAGAGAAAATAATAGTAAATGAAAAACTGACAAAGAATTAATCTCCAAAATATATAAGCAGTTCATGTAGCTCAGTATCAGAAAAACAACTCTATCAAGAAATGGGCAGAAGATCAAACAGACATTTCTGCAAAGAAGGCATACAGATGGCTAATAAACACATGAAAAAAGGTCAACATCACTTATTATTAGAGAAATGCAAAGCTACAATGAGGACTCACCTTCCACACTCAGTATCAGAAAAACAACTCTATCAAGAAATGGGCAGAAGATCAAACAGACATTTCTGCAAAGAAGGCATACAGATGGCTAATAAACACATGAAAAAAGGTCAACATCACTTATTATTAGAGAAATGCAAAGCTACAATGAGGACTCACCTTCCACCAGTCAGAATGGCCATCATCAAAAGTTCTACAAACAAATGCTGGAGAGGATGTGGAGAAAATGTAACCCTCTTGCACTGTTGGTGGGAATGTAAATTGATATAGCCACTATGGAGACCAGTATGGAGATTTCTTTAAAAACTAGGGATAAAACTACCATGTGACACAGAAATCCCACTACTGGGCATATGCCCCAAGAAAACCGTAACTGGAAAAGACACATGTACCCCCAGTATTCATTGCAGCAATATTTACAATAGCCAGGACATGGAAGCAATCTAGATATCCATCAACAGGTGAATGGATAAAGAAGTTGTGGCACATATATACAATGGAATATTGCTCAGCCATAAAATGAATGAATCTGAGTCAATTCTAGTGAGGGAGATAAACCTAAAGTCTCTTATACAGAGTGAAGAAAGGCAGAAAGAGAAAAACAAATATCGTGTATTAACACATACATATGGAATCTAGAAAAATGATACTGATGAACCTATCTGCAGGGCAAGAATAGAGACTCAGACATAAATAAAAGATTTATGGACAGAGTGGGGGCAGGAGAGGATGGGATGAATTGAGAGAATAGCATTGAAATATATACATTATCATGTGTAAAATAGACAGCTAACGGGAAATTGCTATATAACACATGGAGCTCAAATTGGTGCTGTGACAACAGAGAGGGGTGGGATAGAGTGTGAGGTGGGAAGGAGGGAACGTATGTATATATACCTACAACCGATTCTCATTGTTTTAGGGGAGAAATCAACACAACATTATAAAGCAATTATCCTCAAATCAGAAATAAACAAATATTTAAAGATCAGTCAAGCAACCATGCATAGCTAGTGACTACTATACTATAGAAATCACAGATCTATAAAGTGACTATGTATTTTGATTTATAGGAATATTTACCATAAAGTTCTTATAAACCAGTTATTCTTAATGGATTCATCTATGTAAATTGGTGGCTGGATTATAGTAACCTGTGTCTACAACAGAAACATAATAATACCTTTCTGAAATCATAAGACAAACAATGTACCTGATGGATACATTAATTCTCAATTAAAATGTATTCTTCATAGAATTTATAACATTTCTAGTTTTTCATGATTTACAAAAAGCAAGACTATTTCAGTAGCCTAGCAAGTTGAACAACTATAGAGTAAACAGTAACCTCTTTCCTGAGTTTCAAATATGGCCTAATTGTTTTAAAAAATTGTTTTACATATAAATTTGCATAGTTTTTTTGTAAAACATATGTGTAAAGTGAGATATAAATAAAATGATTAAGGAAATATATAAGAACTTGCTGATAATTACAAAATCCCATGCAGAAGAATAAAAGAAGAAAAATTAGATCATTTTTATTTAGAGATAAATTTTATTTAAACAATCTTTCTAGGTTATAGTATATTATGACAGTTTTATAAATAGCTGTAATGAAAAATCTTTTTTCATATATTAGTGAAAGTGTCATCTTTAAATAAATAATTCATGGAAGTTTAATTATAAGGATATGGATATCTAAAATAGCTAAATACTTAGAATTCAAAAGAAATAAACCTAACCAGTTTTGTTTATAAATAGTCATACAGCTAAATTTTTGGATAGTGTGTTAATAACATGCTTTCTGTTTGAGGTTAATAATATACTATAACAAAATAATTCAAGTTAACCTTCATTTCCCTGGTAGCTCAGTTAGTAAAGAATCGGCCTGCAGTGCAGGAGACTGGGGTTCAATCCCTGGATTGGGAAGATACCCTCGAGAAGGAAATGGCAAACCACTCCAGTATCCTTGCCTGGAAAATCCCATAGACACATAAGTCTAGTGGGCTGCAGTCCATGGGTTGCAGAATCTGGCATGACTGAGTGACTAAAATTTTAGAAAATTAATATATATCATACTTCTATGAAAAATTTTATATCTAGATTTATCAATAAAATATAACAAAGTATGTCACTATAAAAACTTGCAGATAATGCTGAGGCATTTTCTAATTCTTTACTAGAAAAGTGAAATTTAAATATTTAAACTATAGCATTTGTTGCTGAATTAGTGACATTTTTGGATAGCAAGTAATTTTATGACTGATTTAAAGTATATTATCATTTCAATTTGTATGAAAATTTATCTTATTCTATACCTTGGTTATGATTATTTCTTGCTTTTGTTTGCCTGAACAATACAATAAGAAGACCCGTCTCTTCATCTGGCAAAAGATATTACTTTTTCATCTTCTATTTACCCTAGTAGCATTCAATTTCAATAGCTTCATTACTTTTAGACTTTATTCTATTTTATTGTTCTTTCATCATATGCTTTTTTAGATGACTATTAATCTCAACTAAAAGTCTTACATAAATTTCAAGAAAAGGAACAACATTTTCACAAGATACTAAGAAAGTCAAAATATTTGTATTTTTTTTAAAGTTGACTTTTGATTTTTCGTTCCAATAATAATAAAGAATTATTTTATTTAGACGTTTCCTTTTTAAGGCATACTCTATTCATAGAAGATTGTTTCAGTATCACCTAACTCCTGTCAATTTGAAGTTGCAACTAAGATGCAAACCTTGAGGGTAAAGGAGAGTGCTTTATCCTGCTGTACTTAAATAAAATGCAATATTTTGATAAGATCCAGAAAGTCCTAAACAAAAGTAATGTGACTACTAATCTAGCCATCTTCATCACTACTCAACAGAATGGAGAAACACATTTTTTATTTTTTTTTACTGCATTGGCCTTGTTTGTCCTCTGCCATGTTTTTCATTATACTAGCAATGAAGTAGATAGCTATTTTCAAATAGAGTCCCCATTTTAAAAAACAATATTTTTTCATGATTTACAAAAAAAGATCAGATTCCAGATTCTTTTAAATAAGAATGTCTCTAACTGTAACAGAGTCAACATTTCCAAAATGAATTTAACACATTTCACAAATGCATTTATTTTTAGCGAATAAGCATCAGCTATACATTTGGAGTACATTTTTAGTACGAATTTTAAATTGCCCAATAGGCAATCCCCAAAGTTTAGTTACAAAATTTTTAGTAAAAGGCAGCATTGGTGGATAAGGCATGTAATAAAGAGCCTGTTTTAAATACATAAATTTGGATTATCTTGCAGGCAGGAGAAGAGGCAGTTCTATTCATTTATAACTATATCTACCTGCATGAAGATAAAACTGTAAGCTTTCCAACCAGTCATTCCAATGCAATTATTCAAATTAGAACATTATAATAATTCTAAAGTGTTCTTGGTAATGAGACTATGTCTGTTCATAGAAATTAAAGGTTACTATTTAACATTTATATATTTGATCAGTCTTCTTATATATTTACCTTCTAAGAAAACCTAAGGCAGTCTATTATTTATTTTAAATACAGTACTGAAGGCATATTAGATTCCACCCAAAAAAACAAGACCAAAACAAAGAGAAGCAAATAAAGCAAAGGAGTAGATACTACTAGGAGAATATACAGATACATAAGTGAACAGGGAATTTGACTTAGATTTTTAGGAACCAAGGCAAAGCCGATTTAGATTAGGTATTTTCATTTTGCCATAAGAAGATACATAAAAACTGTCTATAGAAATAAACTGCTTCTTGGGAATAATATCATAAGAGATTTCTACTTACCTTAGTAGCATTTAATTTCAATAGCTTCATTACTTTTAAACTTTATTCTATTTTATTGTTCTTTTATCATATGCTTTTTTAGATGCCTATTAATTAGATGTGTGTAAACAATGGTAAGTCTGGGCAATATTTTAGAGTATGAGGTGACCAAGCAGTAAGGAATCCACCTACCCATGCAGGAGACACAAGAGAGGTTAGTTCAATCCATACTCAGGAAGATTCCCTAGAGAAGGAAATGGCAACCCACTCTAGTATTCTTGCCTGAAAAATTACATGGGCAGAGGAGCCTGGCGGGCTACAGTCCATAGGGTTGCAGAGTCAGACACGACTGAGCAACTGAGCACGCACATTAAACTCAGACCTGGAGATAACGTTGAAATAATTCTAAGGTTACAAGCAGCAAATATTCCACTAAATCATCCTTTAGTGAAGACACTTCTGTGCTGAGGTGATATGGTCCAGGCACATGGCAGTCTAATGACCGTACCACTTTAGTAAGACAGCAGATGGGTAACTCAAATATTGGAGGGAAATTTGCTGTTTATCTGCAGAGCACAGCATTTGTCACATAAACAACATACATTTTATTTTTAAAAGATGCATGTGAGAGTTTTTTGTTTGTTTTATTTATATTAGATTTTTTAGCATGTGAGAAAAATCACAGAAATGTTGACAAGTGAAGAAAGGTTTTTATATTTAAATATATTAGAGGTATGATTTTTAAACATAAAAGTCTTACTATATCATCATTTTTATTATAAAAATTATATATATTATAGAAATGATACATATGTGTATATGCATTGTGGAAATGTTAGAAAATGCAAGCAATAAAAAGAAAATTAAAAATTACCTATGGTTATATCACCTAGCAATAATCATTGCTAATTTTTTGGTATATCTTCTTGACACTTCTATAGTTATAGGATTATTTATTCTAATGAACTTTATCATATACTCTTATGAATTTTAATTCACAGATTGTCATTCAAGTGGAGAGATGAGATTTCTCCCTTGTGTTGTCATTTCCAACTTAACAAAATTTTCACACATTCAGTCTTTCAAAGCTATACTAAATCAACCATCTCTCTGTCGACATCTGTCTGCCTCTGACTGCAGGATAGCCTGGAGTCAACTGAGAATAAACATTGCTCCCTTCTGAGAGGGTAACGGATTTACTGGTCCCCACAAAGAAAGCAAGTAGTGATAAGGAGACACCTCAAGGCAGCGTCGATGACATTTTCTTGCCTAAGAGATACTCTCCATTTCCACAACATCCTAGATTAAAAAGCTTTTTCCTGAATATTTCTCATATAAAGCTGATAATCATAACTAGCTTTCAGCAGCAAGAAATCTGAATATTTATTGATAGATGTAATGAGAAAATGGACTTTATTTAGTCAGCACAAATTTTGGGACATGAAATGACAAGGTAGTGTCAATGCTATATCTGATCTTGCTCCACTGACATGTCTAAGGAAACTGGCAACATACAACACAAGACGGGGCATCGAGCAGCCTCCTCAGAATCTCCTGTGAGCCACAGGAAGTGTCAGTGGCAAGGCCACTCGTGAGCCCCTGGACCATGGCCAAGGCTCTGGTTCTGAAATGATGCTCCCTATCTCAGGCCCCAGGTGGGATGTGCTGAAGATGTGGAATGACAGGCACCCGGGTGGCAGCTGTATAATAGGCAAGAGCAGGGTGGCTGCAAGCCCAGCAGGCAGAACAAATGCCAAGGATGTGCAGAAGCACAGTCCAGAGCCATGCTACACAGCTGCCAACTGGAAGAACAGGAAGGGCCCAGCTGAGATAAGCATCAACGATGGAGTGACTCTTTTTGCAGAGAAAGGAAAGGTAACCATCAGATTGAAAAGCAGGGGCAGACTCCTGCAAATGAATCATGGGCTTGCGAAGGAGATGAATTTGTTTTAACCAGTGGGCATATTTTGTAACTTTCAGCCTCTGTTTCTTTCTCTGAATGAACCAACATGTCTTATCTGGGAGGTAAACAAAACAGGAATTTAGAATCTAGCTGAGTGTGGAATCAATGGGCTCGTTATTCATGGGAGGCTCTGAACAGAGGCTTCTGAGCTTTTGTCTTAGGGTGGAAGAAGGAATAAAGACATTTGTGACAAACACTGGTGAAAGATAGCAGATGTTGGCATTGATGAAGGGCGAGGGCTGGTTTTGAGTGGCTCTGGAGCAGTGGTTGTGAAGAATAATGAGGGAGGGACTGTGTTCATGTCAGGTTGTGGCTACAAGCACTGGAAACACAGGCCCTGGCAACCTAGCTCATCACAGTGAGAGCTGACCACGAGGCCTCTCTCTTCTCTCTGTAAACTGACCCAGCTGGCATATGGGGTATTCACTATTATAGCCTCAGTTGCTATTGTTTCTCAGTCACTCAATTGTGTCCAACTCTTTGCACTCAAATGGACTGCAGCACAATAGGCTTGCCTGACCTTCACTATCTCCCTGAATTTGCTCAAACTCATGTCCATTGAGCCGATGATGGCATCCAACCATCTCATTCTCTGTTGCCCCTTTCTCCTCCTGCCCTCAATCCTTCCCAGCATCAGGGTCTTTTCCTATGAGTTGGCTCTTTGCATCAGGTGGCCAAAGTGCTGGAGCTTCAGCTTCAGCATCAGTCGTTGCAATGAATATTCAGGGTTGATTTCCTTGAAGATTGACTGGTTTGATCTCCTTGCTGTCCAAGGGGTTCTCAAGAGTCTTCTCCAGCACCACACTTGAAAAGTATCAATTCACTCAGCCTTCTTTATGGTCCAGCTCACACATCTGCACACGACTACTAGAAAAACCATAATTTTGGCTATGGACTTTTGTTGGCAAAGTGATGTCTCTGCTTTTTAATATGCTCTCTAGGTTTATCATGGCTTTTCTTCCAAGGAGCAAGCATCTTAATTTCAAGGCTGTAGTTACCATACACAGTGATTTTGGAGCTCAGAGTAAAGTCTGTTACTGTTTCCATTGTCTCTCCATCTATTTGCTGTGAAGTAATGGGACCAGACGCCATGATCTTCATTTTTTGAATGTTGAGTTTCAAGCCAGGTTTTTTACTCTCTTCTTTCACCTTCATCTGGAATGAAGCAGGGCAAAGGCTAATAGAGGTTTGCCAAGAGAATGCACTGGTCATAGTAAACACTCTCTTCCAACAACACAAGAGAAGACACTACACATGGACATCACCAGATGGTCAACTCTGAAATCAGATTGATTATATTCTTTGCAGCCAAAGATGGAGAAGCTCTATATGGTCAGCAAAAACAAGACCAGGAGCTGACTGTGTCTTAATTTGGGATTGAAATCAAAAACTCCTTATTGCCAAATTCAGACTGAAATTGAATAAAGTAGGAAAAACCACTGGAACATTCAGGTAAGACCTAAATCAAATCCCTTATGATTATACAGTAGAAGTGAGAAATAGATTTAAGGGCCTAGATCTGATAGATAGAGTACCTCATGAACTATGGAATGAGGTTCGTGACATTGTACAGGAGACAGGGATCAAGACCATCCCCATGGAAAAGAAATGCAAAAAAGCAAAATGGCTGTCTGGGGAGGCCTTACAAATAGCTGTGAAAAGAAGAGAGGCGAAAAGCAAAGGAGAAAAGGAAAGATATAAGCATCTGAATGCAGAGTTCCAAAGAATAGCAAGAAGAGATAAGAAAGCCTTCTTCAGCGATCAATGCAAAGAAATAGAGGAAAAGAACAGAATGGGAAAGACTAGAGATCTCTTCAAGAAAATTAGAGATACCAAGGGAACATTTCATGCAAAGATGGGCTCGATAAAGGACAGAAATGGTATGGACCTAACAGAAGCAGAAGATATTAAGAAGAGGTGGCAAGAATACACAGAAGAACTGTACAGAAAAGATCTTCACGACCCAGATAATCATGAGGATGTGATCACTAATCTAGAGCCAGACATCTTGGAATGTGAAGTCAAGTGGGCCTTAGAAAGCATCACTAAGAACAAAGCTAGTGGAGGTGATGGAATTCCAGTTGAGCTGTTTCAAATCCTGGAAGATGATGCTGTGAAAGTGCTGCACTCAATATGCCAGCAAATTTGGAAAACTCAGCAGTGGCCACAGGACTGGAAAAGGTCAGTTTTCATTCCAATTCCAAAGAAAGGCAATGCCAAAGAATGCTCAAACTACCGCACAATTGCACTCATCTCACACGCTAGTAAAGTAATGCTCAAAATTCTCCAAGCCAGGCTTCAGCAATATGTGAACCGTGAACTCCCTGATGTTCAAGCTGGTTTTAGAACAGGCAGAGGAACCAGAGATCAAATTGCCAACATCCGCTGGATCATGGAAAAAGCAAGAGAGTTCCAGAAAAACATCTATTTCTGCTTTATTGACTATGCCAAAGCCTTTGACTGTGTGGATCACAATAAACTGTGGAAAATTCTGAAAGAGATGGGAATACCAGACCACCTAACCTGCCTCTTGAGAAATCTGTATGCAGGTCAGGAAGCAACAGTTAGAACTGCACATGGAACAACAGACTGGTTCCAAATAGGAAAAGGAGTACGTCAAGGCTGTATATTGTCTCCCTGCTTATTTAACTTATATGCAGAGTACATCATGAGAAACGCTGGACTGGAAGAAACACAAGCTGGAATCAAGATTGCCGGGAGAAATATCAATAACCTCAGATATGCTGATGACACCACCCTTATGGCAGAAAGTGAGGAGGAGCTAAAAAGCCTCTTGATGAAAGTGAAGGAGGAGAGCGAAAAAGTTGGCTTAAAGCTCAACATTCAGAAAACGAAGATCATGGCATCCGGTCCCATCACTTCATGGGAAATAGATGGGGAAACAGTGGAAACAGTGTCAGACTTTATTTTTTTGGGCTCCAAAATCACTGCAGATGGTGACTGCAGCCATGAAATTAAAAGACGCTTACTCCTTGGAAGAAAAGTTATGACCAACCTGGATAGTATATTCAAAAGCAGAGACATTACTTTGCCGACTAAGGTCCGCCTAGTCAAGGCTATGGTTTTTCCTGTGGTCATGTATGGATGTGAAAGTTGGACTGTGAAGAAAGCTGAGCGCCGAAGAATCGATGCTTTTGAACTGTGGTGTTGGAGAAGACTCTTGAGAGTCCCTTGGACTGCAAGGAGATCCAACCAGTCCATTCTGAAGGAGATCAACCCTGGGATTTCTTTGGAAGGAATGATGCTAAAGCTGAAACTCCAGTACTTTGGCCACCTCATGGGAAGAATTGACTCATTGGAAAAGACTCTGATGCTGGGAGGGATTGGGGGCAGGAGGAGAAGGAGATGACAGAGGATGAGATGGCTGGATGGCATCACTGACTTGATGGACATGAGTTGGAGTGAATTCTGGGAGTTGGTGATGGACAGGGAAGCCTGGCATGCTGCAATTCATGGGGTCGCAAAGAGTCGGACACGACTGAGTGACTGAACCGAACTGAACTTCACCTTCATCAAGAGGCTTTTTACTTTCTCTTCACCTGTGCCATTATAGTGGTATGATCTGCATATCTGAGGTTATTGATACTTCTCCCAGCAACCTTGATTTCAGCTTGGAATTCATCCAGCCCAGCATTTTGCATGATGTAGTCTGCATATAAGTTACATAAGCAGGGTGATAACATATACCCTTGACAACATACACCCTTGACGTACTCCTTTCACAATTTGGAACCCGTCTTTGTTTCAGGCCTGGCTCTAACTATTGCTTCTTCACCTGCATACAGATTTCTCAGGAGGCAGGTAAGGTGGGCTGGTATTCCATCTCTTTAAGATTTTTCCATGGTTTGTTGTGATCCACACAGTCAAAGGCTTTAGCATAGTCAATGAAGCAGAAGTAGATGATTTTTTGGGATTCTCTTGCTTTTTCTATAATCCAACTGTTGTCGGCAATTTGATCTCTTATTCCTCTGCCTTTTCAAAACCCAGCTTGTACGTCTGAAAATTGTCTGTTCATATACTGTTAAAGCTTTGTTTGAAGGATTTTGAGCATTTTCTTTCTAGCATGTGAAATGAGGGCAATTGTCCACTAGTTTGAACATTCTTTGGCATTGCCCTTCTCTGGGATTAGAAAATTGACCTTTTCCAGTCCTGTGTCCACTGCTGAGTTTTCCAAATTTGCTGGCATATCGAGTTTAACAATTTAACAGCATCATCTTTTAGGTTTTGAAATAGCTCAGGTGGAATTCCATCATTTCCACTAGCTTTGCTCTTAGTAATGCTTATTAAGGCCCACTTGACTTTGCACTCCAGAATGTCTGCCTCTAGGTTAGTGGCCACACTATCATGGTTATCTGGGTCATTAAGACCTTTTTTGTACAGTTCTTTTGTTTATTCTTGCCTATCTCTTCTTAATACCTTCTGCTTCTCTTAGATCCATACCATTTTTTGTCATTTATTGTGCCCATCTTTGCATGAAACATCTCTTGGTATCTCTAATTTTCTTGATGAGATCTCTAGTCTTTCCCATTCTATTGTTTTCCTCTATTTCTTTGCATTATTCACTTAAGAAGACTTATCTTTCCTTGCTATTCTTTGGAACTCTGCATTCAGATGGGTATATCTTTCCTTTTCTCCTTTGCCTTTTGCTTCTCTCCTTTTCTCAGTTATTTATAAGCCTCCTCAAGCAGCCATTTTGCCTTGCTGCACTTCTTTTCTTGGGTATGATTTTGGTCACTGCCTCTTTTACAATATTACGAACCTCTTTCTGCTTGCAGGAGAAATAGATTTCCGTGGAAAGCATCAAAGGCGGCTTTGAGGAACATGAATAAACTTCCAGACTCAGAAAAATTAGGAAGATTTTGAAGGGAGGTTGGGATGCTTTGTAAATGGGGTTTGCTGGAAGAAATATCCTAATTTAGGCATTAATGTGACTGTGATATCACTTGCCCCCATAGAATGGTGAGATCTAAAGCATTCAACTTACATGTAAAAATTCATATGCTTCAGATGCTTTTGGGACATCTGTCTTGTTTGGAGAAATGTCTGTTTAGATATTCTGCCCATTTTTTGGTTGGAATGTTTGGGTTTTTTTGATACTGAGCTGCATAAGCGCTTGTATATTTTGGAGATTAATCTCCTATGGGCCCCTTTGTTTGCAAATATTTTCTCCCATTCTGTGGGTTGCCTGTTCATTTTCTTTATAGTTTTCTTGGCTATGAAAAAGCCTTTAAGTTTAATTAGGTCCCATTTGTTTAACATTACTAATTATTGGAGAAATGAAAATCAATATTTCAATGAGGTATCCCCTCACACATATAAGAATGGCCATTATGAAAAAATCTGCAAGCAATAGGACTGTAAATTGTTAAAAAACCAAATATAGANGAAATGAAAATCAATACTTCAATGAGGTATCCCCTCACACATATAAGAATGGCCATTATGAAAAAATCTGCAAGCAATAGGACTGTAAATTGTTAAAAAACCAAATATAGAATATCATATGATCTGGCAATCCCACTCCTGGGCATATATCCAAAGAAAACTATAATTCAAAAAGATAAATGCACCCTGGTGTTCTCTGCAGCACTTTTTACAACAGCCAAACATGGAAGCGACCTAAATGTCCATCAACAGATGAATAAAGAATACATGGTATGTATATATATATAATATATATATATATATACAATGAAATATTACTCAGCCATAAAAAATAATGAAATAATTCCATTTGCAACAACATGGATGGACCTGGAGGTTATCATACTCAGTGAAGTAAGTCAGAAAGACAAATATTATATGATATCACTCTTATGTGGAATCTAATAAAAATGATACAAATGAACTTTTTTATAAAACAGAAACAGACTTATAGATCACAAATCAGATTTACTGTTACCAAAGGGGAAATGTGAAGGAAAAGGATGAATTAGGAGTTTGGGATTAACATATACACATTACAGGCGGCACTGGTGGTACAGAACTCGCCTGCCAATGCAGGAGAAATAAGACGTGTGTTCAGTCCATGGAGGAGGAAATGGCAACCCATCGCAGTATTCTTGCCTGAAGAATCCCCAGTACAGAGGACCTGGAAGTCTACAGTCCATAGAGTTGGTGAGAGTTAGGCACAACTGAAGTAATTTAGCATGTATATATACTAGGTCAACTAACAAGGACCTACTATATAGCACAGGGGCCTCTATTCAGTATTCTGTAATAACCTATATGGGTAATAGATAAGAAAAAGAATAGATATATATAAATAAATATAACTCACTTCATTTAACATCTGAAACTAAAACAACATTGTAAATTGACTATACTCCAATAAAAATTTTTTTACAGTTCACTTGTTCCAGGTCATAGTTGTTCCGAGCTATTAATTACACAAAATAGATGATAGGGCCCAAATCAGGTCCTGGAATCAAAACTTACTTAGTATTTTCCAAGAAGCACTGAGAGGAACTTTATGTGCCTTTTCCATTTTAATCTTCACAAGCCACTTTACAAATTATTAAGTACTACTAATGTCTCTGACATAAATTTCAAAGAGGTAATAATCTACCCAGCATAGCACAGCATAACAGTTGTAAGTAATGGAGTCGGAACAATAAGAGAGTTCCCAATCAGAGGTTTTCCTGTTTTCTGGGAGGGATTTTTTGCTTCATAATTTTTTTTTTCTGATTAGACTTGTAATTCTCAAATGGAAGTGGGAGGAGAGGTAAGCAGGGACATAATTAGAATCTGGGTCTGCATAGCTTGAGAAAGCATAACCAAAACATCTGTTGCTTTCATTATACATACTTTAGAAAATAAAGCTTTGTTGCTTTTTAAAGAGGCAAACAGAAACAACCCCAGAGACATAGAAAACAAATTATGCTGCACTCATAAAACTAATAGCATTGTTAGTCAACTATAACTCAATGAAAATAAATAAATAAAATAAAACTATATTCACCCCAAACAGTAAGGTTTGATATGAATGCTCTTCACTGGTGGGGATACTAAAGGACGGCCTGAGAATCATCACAGCTTTATACAGCCAGTGAATTCCTATATCTCCCCATGCTAAACTACCATGGGACCTGGCCTAGACAGCAATTCAATGAGAACGTCAAAATGTTCATTTTTATTTCTCTTTGAGCACTGGAATAATGGGCAATTTTTATTTTCCCATTTTCCACACTAAACTTGCATTTTTCCTAATCATAGAAACAGTTATTAAACGCAGATTCAACTTTTTAATCTAGTACCTTCACTATAATATGGAAATTATTTTTGATTGAGTAGTCATAGTGAAAAGGTAGTAAACAGAAGTATATATGGGTAATTATATAAACATGTCTATAAGAAAAACAATGAAGGGAAATACAGTAAGTCCCAATTCATTTTGATTGTCCTTTAAAAACTGCTTTCATTACCCAGTCTAGGTAACAGTAAGCCATCTAAACAATGGTTTTCTTGCAGCTATATCAACTGTTTGGATGCTTTTAAATTTGATATTCAGTAAATATTTATTAAACGTTTAATAAATATAAAATGGAAAATATATTAACAAATAAACTACGTATTGCTTTAAGGGACAGAGGAAAAAGAGAAGGGTAAGGGGCTCTATCTGCCTCCAAGGGGAAAATCAGTTACCTGTGGTGAATATGAAACCCATAAACCTGCATGAAAGTTTTACACCATTTGCTATTAACCTTCCCTAGATTCAGATAAGCCAGTGGTTGAAACGGGAAACATGGTGGAAAAGCTCTCTGATAGGGAGGCACTCCGGGGAAGGCAATGGCACCCCACCCCAGTACTCTTGCCTGGAAAATCCAATGGACGGAGGAGCCTGGTGGGCTGCAGTCCACGGGGTCGCTAACAGTCGGACAGACTGAGCGACTTCACTTTCACTTTTCTCTTTCATGCACTGGAGAAGGAAATGGCAACCCACTCCAGTGTTCTTGCCTGGAGAATCCCAGGGACGGGGGAGCCTGGTGGGCTGCTGTCTATGGGGTCACACAGAGTCGGACATGACTGAAGTGACTTAGCAGCAGCAGCAGCAGCAGGGAGGCACTCACTGCTCCTGCTCACGTGCTTGATTCTCTCAGCGTGTAGGCTTGGAGAACAGTGGAGAAGCACTAGCCCAGGCGCTGTGCAGAGCTGTCCAAAAGTGTCACACAGAAAACATGAGAGAGACAGATTGTTGGCCAACTTTTTGTTCTGTTTTGCTTTGCTTTCACTTCTCAGAGGAAGCACTTCACTCCACCTTTAAGCCCCTAAACAAACAAACACAATGGCCAAATGATATTGGATGCTGGAGGATAAAATTTTTCTCACTGTGATAAGGTGGTGACTGCTTTGGCCTCGGCCCTTATATGCTGGAGTAGCAGAGCATCAGTTAATAGAGACCCTGAGGAGGGTTGCTGAGAACTCCATGTTTCTGGCAAAGGTTAGACAATGAACGGACCTCAGTGAATGGTTAAAGTACCAGAATTTAAAATAACACTACCAAATTTAGATTCCTAAGTGTCATGTAGAATAAGATCTCAATCTCTTTTATAGGAGCCAACTGGATTCAATTGTTTAAGAATACTAACAAATTAAGATAGAGTATTAGATATCCTATGAGCCAAGCAAATGTAAGTGCTCTTAATCAACCACTTTCACTGAGGTGTGTAGTTGGAATACTTTTGAAATTGACATTTGCATTACTTTTCTAAGTTAAAATAAGTATTTTTTTTTAGGTAGAGTCTATCCTTATAGAAGATTCACTGTCCCAAATTACAGTGTATCTTTTTCTTCCCCTGTTCCTTCAGTAATCAGAATGACCTCAGAACTCTCATTAGAAATATTTCCTAGATTATTTCCTATGGTGGCTACTGAGTATACAATGAAAGCACCGTTCAAACTATTAAGAAGGAAAAAGCAAATTTTCTGAGTCGTTACTACCTTATCTCACTTTCATTACACACTTCAGTCTTACCCAAGAGTACTTACGTACACTGACTTATCCTCTAAACCAGAGGAGGTCAATAAATGAGAAGCAGAAACAATGTAATATGGATTACAAACAGTGGGCATGCATAGTGGAAGGAAAAGAAAGCATTAAACAGTTTACTAGAAAAAAGAAAGTGGGTTGCAGTTTATCTATTTAGGGTTCCAAGAAAGAAAATACATTATTTTGAGACTCATTTATAAAGGATTTGCCTTTCCCTGGACACCTCACCCTACCTCCCTTCATAAGTCACATGCTGTCTAGACCAGATTCAAGGTTCACTCTGAAAAGATTACATTCACAGGGTCACTGGGAGTGAAGGCAGGGGCAGGAGCCTTCAGCCTGGAGAATGGAGCTTTGATTTATGTTGGCTTGCAAATTTAAGTTCTGACCGGGACTTTTCTACCTTTCCAATCCAAAAAGCAAGAACGACAACAAAAGAAAAACAACCTGTAGTATAATATAAATGAGTACAATAACTTAGAATGAAGGCAACCTATTTAAATAGGGCTTTATATGGTTACAGATAATTGCCGTATTACAACTTTTGCATACTACTCTTATAAATCATATCATTAGATAGTCCTTACTTTTCCCAGTATTACAAAATTATCCACATGAATATTTCATTTATAATGTATTAAATAAAGAAAAGCAGATAAATTAGAGCTCTTTATCAACCAAGATTAAAAGTCAAATAATATTAATATATAGTAATATTGAAATCTTTACATTCATATTTATTTCATTGTTTATATTTCACTTCAAACAAATATTCACTTGCTCTCACATCTTTCATATACATTTTCATTTAATTCAAAGGTCAAATGCCAGTGGTGTGGATCAAATGTAATAAATAAGAGTGGGAAAAAAATAAAATGTCATTTGCCTTTTCACTGTCATGATCATGATAGTAAAAAAGAATAAACTAAACTGAGTTTTATATGCTGGTTGGTGGAAGAGGTTTTCATTGTTATGAAGTAGGCATGCATAAGAACAAGGACACAGAGAGTTCATAAAATGTCAGTTCACAATGAAATATATGCTCTCTTGTTTCCTGTGAGTTTGGCTTCATATGCTTTCAGACTGAAAATATGGATAATATAACAGAGTGGTGTTCAGAAAAGAGTGAAGAACTGCGTGCAGAAGAATTCTCCCGGACGCTCAGAACACGGCTTTGGCTTGGCGTGCGCCACTGGCTACCAAGCAAAAAAGATCACCGAGAAATATCATTTCTCCCTTGTGATCTCTGTCTGCATGAGCTACCATTCTAATGACTTAGTTTTCAATTGTTTTTCATGGTTATTTAAGCTCTAAAATTTCCCAAGAAGCACTTTATTTCTTTTTAGAAGACTTAGGCTCAGCAAGGACCATATGAAACTTAAAGACATGAAACAAAGAAAGTAGAGAGTCTAGGTGTCTCAATATTGGAGAATCTGAATAGGGGAAACATTTAAAAAAAAAAAAAATCTTACTCAAAAGAAAGGAACTGAAACGAGACAGCAGAGACTAACCCATAAACAAAACCTCGATAAGGCACACCTTTTCGGCCACGCAAACTTTCCAATCTTCCCCAAAAGTTTCACATTCTTTCTGATGTCCAAATCTTTGCTCATGCATGGAATGTCGTCCTTTTTCCTTCTACTTGGAATATTCTCATTCGATATTCAGTTAAGATGTCACTTCTCTGGTGAAAGACCCTCCCTGCTGGAGAAATATCCAGCTCCTTGACTATGTTACCACCACATATTCTGCATCCTTAAACTGTAGTACTTATGCTACACTGTAATTTGTATTGTCATTTTCCTAATTTTAAGGCCTTCAAATTATGGAAAATAGATGGCAATTTCTGGGACAAGAAGTAATGAGTGGTCTCAGAGGATACTTTTTCTAATAAGCAAGGATAAATAAGGACAGTGAAAGAGAAAGGGCCTTCCCAGCACAGGGAACATAATCAGCAAGGGTAGAGGTGGAATTAAGATCCCACTCAGGTCTTGGTCTCAGCCAGTCGTGAGACTCTGCTGGAGATCAGTAGTCTATGAGCAAGGCCGATTCATGGGATTGAATGTTATCTAAGGCAGCAGGACTCTTTAATTTAAGCAAGGAAATCACAAAAGCATATTTGCATTTAATTATGACCATTAAAAAAAAAAAAAAAAAGAAAAAAAACTTACTCAAAAGAAAGGAACTGAAACGAGACAGCAGAGACTAACCCATAAACAAAACCTCGATAAGGCACACCTTTTCGGCCACGCAAACTTTCCAATCTTCCCCAAAAGTTTCACATTCTTTCTGATGTCCAAATCTTTGCTCATGCATGGAATGTTGTCCTTTTTCCTTCTACTTGGAATATTCTCATTCAATATTCAGTTAAGATGTCACTTCTCTGGTGAAAGACCCTCCCTGCTCGAGAAACAACCAGCTCCTTGACTATGTTACCACCACATAGTCTACATCCTTAAACTGTAGTACTTATGCTACACTGTAATTTGTATTGTCATTTTCCTAATTTTAAGGCCTTCAAATTATGGAAAATAGATGGCAATTTCTGGGACAAGAAGTAATGAGTGGTCTCAGAGGATACTTTTTCTAATAAGCAAGGATAAATAAGGACAGTGAAAGAGAAAGGGCCTTCCCAGCACAGGGAACATAATCAGCAAGGGTAGAGGTGGAATTAAGATCCCACTCAGGTCTTGGTCTCAGCCAGTCGTGAGACTCTGCTGGAGATCAGTAGTCTATGAGCAAGGCCGATTCATGGGATTGAATGTTATCTAAGGCAGCAGGACTCTTTAATTTAAGCAAGGAAATCACAAAAGCATATTTGCATTTAATTATGACCATTCTGGCAATAGAGGAGTGGAAATGGGACCTGGCATGGAGAATTTTGAATCCTTTGTAATAGACAAACGCTTCTGATGGGGAGAACTAAGGCAGCAGCACAGTGGGAGCAACGAGGAAAGAACTGATTTAAGAAAAGTTTGGGAGTTAGTACTGAATATGAGTTGGGGGATACAACAGGCATTTAATGATTGGTATCCTTAATTAGCAGGCTGATTTTTATATTTCTGATTCAGAAGTGAGTGTAAGTGGTGGTCTGGTCTACCTAGATGGATAACACAAGAGGAAGGGAATGTCTGGAAACAAAGCAGTACTTTTCATTTTTAACACCCTGAATTTATTTTGCCTATGGGGCATCCAGCTGGGAGATGTTTGGTGGGCAGTGAGAGTGTCTGGGTCTAATACGAAAGAAAGCAGTGTGATTTGGCAGTAATGGACACTGCAGTCACTTGTCTCTAGGAGCTAAAGGAGTGAATTAAATTGATCAGGAACAGAACAGAGAAGAGAAGAAAAGTAGCCACATGCCTAGCCTCAGGGGTAGAGTATGTACAGAGGGCAAAGCATTTATAGGTAGGTAAACAAAGATGTTACAAGACCTGGATCTGTGGTATATATACACAATGGAGTATTACTCAGCCATTGAAAAGAATACATTTGAATCAGTTCTAATGAGGTGGATGAAACTGGAGCCTATTATACAGAGTGAAGTAAGTCAGAAAGAAAAACACCAATATAGTATACTAAAGCATATATATGGAATTTAGAAAGATGGTAACGATAACCCTGTATGCGAGACAGCAAAAGAGACACAGATGTATAGAACAGTCTTTTGGACTCTGTGGGAGAGGGCGAGGGTGGGATGATTTGGGAGAATGGCACTGAAACATGTATAATATCATATATGAAATGAATTGCCAGACCAGGTTCGATGCATGATACTGGATGCTTGGGGCTGGTGCACTGAGACAACACAGAGGGATGGTACAGGAGGGAGGAGGGAGGGAGGTTCAGGATGGGGAACACGTGTATACTTGTGGCAGA
>SJYX01016795.1:278785-300664 GCA_006410675.1 Oreotragus oreotragus
GCTCAGCTTTCTTCACAGTCCAACTTTCACATCCATACATGACCACAGGAAAAACCATAGCCTTGACTAGGCGGACCTTAGTCGGCAAAGTAATGTCTCTGCTTTTGAATATACTATCCAGGTTGGTCATAACTTTTCTTCCAAGGAGTAAGCGTCTTTTAATTTCATGGCTGCAGTCACCATCTGCAGTGATTTTGGAGCCCCCAAAAATAAAGTCTGACACTGTTTCCACTGTTTCCCCATCTATTTCCCATGAAGTGATGGGACCGGATGCCATGATCTTCGTTTTCTGAATGTTGAGCTTTAAGCCAACTTTTTCGCTCTCCTCCTTCACTTTCATCAAGAGGCTTTTTAGCTCCTCCTCACTTTCTGCCATAAGGGTGGTGTCATCAGCATATCTGAGGTTATTGATATTTCTCCCGGCAATCTTGATTCCAGCTTGTGTTTCTTCCAGTCCAGCGTTTCTCATGATGTACTCTGCATATAAGTTAAATAAGCAGGGAGACGATGTACAGCCTTGACGTACTCCTTTTCCTATTTGGAACCAGTCTGTTGTTCCATGTGCATTTCTAACTGTTGCTTCCTGACCTGCATACAGATTTCTCAAGAGGCAGATTAGGTGGTCTAGTATTCCCATCTGTTTCAGAATTTTCCACAGTTTATTGTGATCCACACAGTCAAAGGCTTTGGCATAGTCAATAAAGCAGAAATAGATGTAAAGAAACATTTTTTCAAAAATCACTGTAAAAGTCAGCAGGATTGAAGATTTAACTTCCTTTGGGGAATGTGGATATAATCCTATAAAAACTCACCATCTACGGTAGAATTAAGCGTCCAAAAGAGATATATAAGGATCAAGTGGCTCTCAATAGCATCCTTACATCTTTAACCCTTACATCTTTTTAAAATGCTCTTTACACAAATCATCCTCAAAACATCACCTAATGTTGTTTTTTAAAAACTGGAGTGTCTATCCTTTCTCCTGGATATACAGTGGTGAACAAAAGGCACAAGAAACCACGCAATCACTGTGGAGTATCTTTTGGGGACAATATTACTTTAAAATGTGATGATTGTGAAAGATAATATTTTAATATTACAATACATAATAATGTAGGGAGTATATAATTTCTATGGATTTTAAGACTAAACAAAAAGCTTGAAAGAAATATCATTCTTGAGATTAGTCCAAACATCCTGAACAATATACAATAACATATGTCATATGTATATACAAAAACATACATACACATGTATAAACAAATATACACCTGTAGATGCATACACATGTATTCATATACAAGAATATATATACATATCAACACACATACATTATGTGAAGCATTCTGTAAATTTTAAAATGAAATGAGAAAAAATGAAAAAAAGATCAAAAATCATTAAGCAGATATTCTGTTACTTAGTATGTTCTGTCTTGTGCTTTGCATTTTAAATACATTAAAAAAAAATGATGACAACAAACTTCAAACTTAGTGGTAGGTAACATTTAGAAATGAGCCGTGTGAGATTTAAGTACAATAGGTTAAATAACATGCTCAAGAGCACATGGTTACTAATTATCAAGGCTTGATTTCAAATCTAATATCTCAGACTACAAAACAAATCCTGGGCTATTTTCATCCACATTTTGGTGTTAGGACTGCTAATATCTTATTTACACTAACCACTGTCTAACCTTGTTTTCTCTTGCTATGCTACAATGAAAAAGAAAAAAAGAAGAATTTTGGTAACTATCACTGATAGCACAGCTATAATGTTATGTTTAACATTATATTTTATCTAGGCTATGATATGCAGTATATGAATGACTGCAATAAGCCCTTGGATTAAATGAGACATTTAAAACTTCTGAATTATGTAAGGAAGGGAGAGACCCCAATAACTTGGTTTCACTTTTGTGTAAGAATGATATAAAGATCCTAGATATAAAGGTTAAATCTAGTCAGATTTTTCTTTTATCATATTTAAGTAGAAACAACAATCCAATTCATGGCACTAATATAGCAATTCCTCTGTTGCACAGAACAAAGGGAAACTCCTCAAATATTGAAGATTTGAGAACAGCTAAGTATATTAAGTACAAAACACTAGAAATCCTGAATGTGGGTATCTAGAAGGCAAGGCAGTTTATTCTGATGGGTAAAATGTCTATGTTTCCTTTCTCATCATTTCAACCTCTCCCCTACCCCTCCCTGCCTTTGAAAGCAAACACATAGCCTAACATCCTCAATAACTTCCTGGGTGAACAAGTTTGGGAGCTATTCTGCAGCAATCATCTATAAGCTAATAACTGTCAAAGGACAGAGATTATATAAAAAATAAGGTCAATTGGCAACAAAAATCATCTATACTGATAAGAAATTTCTCCTCCAGATAATTCAATAATTCAGAAAAAAACAACCCCTCTCACCTTGGCAGCTTTGCTGCAGATAAACACAAGCCATAACACAGAACTTGTGTTTTGATAACCTTGATCTCTTGAGTCCACTGTCATTTCAAGTTCTGGGTCTATCAAGATGTATTTATTTTCCCTGAAGCTTTCAATAAAGCACAAGGAAGTCTTAGAAGATATAACAGCTCTGAAAGCCCACAAAGTTATATTGCAAAACTACATGAAGTTTTCATAATGATCTTTGTACAGCTGACCAGTATGTAAAAGGCCCTAGGGATAGCTGACAAATATCTTATGGGTTTAATAGGGAAGGGAGAACTCTTGAGGTTTTTATTTCCTTAGTGTACACATATCCTGGGGCCAAATGAATATCTTTATTAGAGGCCATTTTTCAAAGAAGAGATAATGATCACAGGGGAAAAAATAAAACCTACATATTATGAAATACTTCTAGTATATGTTTGATTTTAATTAGGGGCATTTCTGGGTATGCCAGGCAGTTTATCGAACCATTTCACATACATATATCACATGCATATATATCATCAGATAGAATTGTTAAAGTTATTTTAATCCTTACTATTGACCATCTGTACTTAAAATATTATTGAACTGTGATTCAGGAAAACTTAATTCTAGTACTCAGTTTTTCAGGCATATCATTTCTTGCTACAGTATCACAGTTTCTTAAAACTATATACATGATTATAAATCTATTTATTTTGAAAGCTCTTAAAGAGTCAGACATGACTGAGCGACTGAACTGAACTGAACCGATTTTGAAAGATTTTAAAAAGATGAAAGATATATATTAAAACAGTTAAAAGAACTATCCAAAAGCAATGTGGCATTGATATTGTTATATAGTACTTTTCTTTCTTGAATATATTTATTGGTAATGTATAAATAAAAATGATATGATAATATATAATAGATAAAATATGATACAGATAAACATAAATTAATAGATAATATATGCTTTATCTTGGAATAATACTGGCAGAGGTTACTCAGAGTTTAAAATAGATAAAAGAGCTAAAATATATGCATCAGGCCCATTTTTACTGGATATGGTAATGCATACCATTTTTGAAAGATACTTTTGTTTAAGAAAGCACCATAAAATAGTATTTTCTATCAAATATTATTCTTGCTTCATAAAAATGAAAGATATAAGTTGTACAAGATCTTAATATATAAAATCCTTAAATGGTTTTTAGTGGCTGAATTTGCTATTATCATAAAACACAAACATGCAGTAAAATATGCTGTGAAGACAAATTCAACTTGAAAATGTAAAAGCACAGTAAGATTTATTTATAATTGTTTCCCATAAGATTAAATTAATTTTATTACCTGAAAATATGCTCCAAAAGTTTTTTACTCTTTAAGAACCAACAAGGACTTCCTTGGTGGTTAAGTCCAGTGGTTAAGTGTTGTAGATATGAATGAATTTTACTTTTGCATTCGCCAGATGCTGTGTTCCCATTGTAGGGCTGCTGCTACTGCTGCTAAGTAACTTCAGTCGTGTCCGACTCTGTGCGACCCCAGAGACGGCAGCCCACCAGGCTCCCCCGTCCCTGGGATTTTCCAGGCAAGGACACTGGAGTGGGTTGCCATTTCCTTCTCCAGTGCATGAAAGTCAAAAATGAAAGTGAAATCGCTCAGTCATGTCCGACTCGTAACGACCCCATGGACTGCAGCCTACCAGGCTCCTCCGGCCATGGGGTTTTCCAGGCAAGAGTGCTGGAGTGCGGTGCCATTGCCTTCTCCATCAATGCAGGGCACTCAGGTTCAGTCCCTGGTCAAAGAACTAGATCCTGTATGCCACAACTAAAGGTCGCACATGTCGCAACTAGGGCTTGCACAGCCAAATTAAACAAACAAAAAGAACCAACATGTAAAAGGGTGTAACAAATCTGCCACTGAATAAAAAAGCATAATACACCATTAACAGAGATTATATCATCTAAACCTCAGATATATGAGGATTATAAATATGTAAATGAATTCTGGGAAATTCAGTTTGAATCTGAAGTCAGAACCAATAATTAAAATACCTTCATAAGTTAAATATGTGTCAAATAGGAATATTCTGACTTTCAAAAAATCTGATAGTTTAATAGATTACAAAAGAGGAGGAAAATATTGGCTCCCAAGCAGAGCCTTGAGAAGTCAGTGTACAGGTCAAGACTTGAATTGCAGAAAATTTCAATCTCTCTGTCATTTAAACTTTCCACTGTGAAACCAGCTAAAAGAAAATTTCAGAGAAAGTTTCCAATTAATTATATTTAGAGGTTTAAACAACTAGAGAAGATGGCTTATCTATTTTTAATGGTCATTTGCTGCAGACTGATTTATAAAATAAAGAACTCCTCCAAAAACCCCTGGCCCCTGCTTGTTCCTCTTACTAAAGAATGAATGGAGCATCTGGCACTAGCCTCTGAGAAAATGTTACCTGGTTACTGTCAGAAAAAAGGAAAAAAAAAAAGGTGTTACAAAACAATAAGAATAAGGAAACAAGACTGAAGGATGGGGGATGCATGATCACACAGCAGACTCAAAGGACAAAGAGATGTAGATTGTCCTGTGGAAGAAAAAGAAACATTTTCCCCCATATATTGTCTTTTTAACTGAAAAATGATAGAAATTAAAGTGTTAATCTGTTACATTTATGTTCCTTTCTGGAAGATGTTATAGTAGTCTATTTCACTGATTTGATTCATTTTAACACCTTTTAACCTCATTCCACTTTATCTTCCAGCTCCATTAGATACTATTTCATATCCAATTCTTATTAGGTAATTTGTAAAAAATAATCTACTACAAAAAGCATATTATCATCTTAAAAAGTTCATAAGAAACAGACAATATTGAGTTTAAAATATATACAATAGCATTACAAGGTATGAAGTTTGTGCAAACACCAAATTGGTGGCAATGCAGCTATGACACTGTTAAAATTTCAGATACATTAACTCAGGATTACTCAATGAGAATAGTACATTCTTAGCTAGAAAAGCAAGAATATATAATACACAAATAGTAAAAGTCTGCGAATATACGAAAAGAATCTTTAAGCTCCAACTGGCCACTGGAAACAATCTTGAAATTCAATGATTAAAATTATATTTGAATACTCACATGTGTTAACAGTACTTTTCTCTGGGGTGAAAATACTAGGAATTCTTATTTTCTACATTATTTTTATAGATAAAAATAATCATTAAAATTTAAAATATATATTTGAACTAGACGATATATACTGGGCTCCCTGCTCTATAGGGTGAACTAGGAATATGGTCTGAAATGGATAGTGAAAAATAGTAACAAATCTACTTTGTTAATATGCTTAGTCACTCAGGCATGTCTGACTCTTTTAGACCCCCTGGACTACTGTAGCCTGCCAGGCTCCTCTGTCCATGGGATTTTCCTGGCAAGAACACTGGAGTGGATTGCCATTTCCTCCATTTTAGGAGACTGCAAAGATGTCACCATCTCTGTGGCAGTAAATCTATTGCACTGGATTTTCCAGGCTGCTTAGAAACTACTTCTTGGAATTTCCTCCTCATTCTGATTCCTGGGTCTCTTGAAGTGTGACTACACTTAAATAGTCCATCTTCCTTTTTAATTTGGCAATTTAATCAACACTTTTATATTGTTCTACTTCCAATAAATGCCTGTGTTTGTGTATCACGTGAACATGGCTAAGGGCACAAGTTATAGGGGCAGTTTTCCAATGGGGTTGGCTTCAGAATGAGAGGGAAGGAAGGGTTCCCTCCTTCCCCTAGAAGAGGGATATTCTGTGTCCCGCTAATGACACTGGGTTCATATTGGAATATAGGAAACAAGGTAATAGTTAAGTTAATCGAGTTTTGGTCATCTCTATTTTAATAAAAAATTTAGTTTCAAGGTCATCCTATTTGAGATCAAATATTTTAAATAATTTTAAAGCTTAAATATTCAAATTAATTAATTCTTTTGTCAATAATCTTCATAGTATCATAACAATTATCTTATAGTTCTTATTTATATTCTCCTTTGAAATCAATTATGTTATTTGTAATTAATATAAAATTATTAGTGGAAATTAATCCTTTATTTAAGTAAGAGGCAAGTCAGTATATTAAATTCAGGTTTTGCTCACTACCACTTTGCAAAGTATACGTTGCAAATAGCCTGAGACATGGCAAGTTACCTACACATCAAGTGTCATAAATCCAGGATCCATGCCAAGATCTGTTTGAATCCTAAAGCTCACACTTATTTCCATAGCTCTATACTGCAAAAAGAAGTAGAAGTTTCAAAGGTATGAAAGAGTAAGGTGAATATTTTGCCCTAGAAACACATACCCTTGTGATACAAACTGTAGTGGGGGGAAAAACTATAAAACTCTAAGCATATTTATGCAAATGTCTTCAAATTAATCCAAGCAACACTATTGTTTATTGCATGGCATGTCTTTGTAGAATACTTATGAAAAGAGAAGACAGATCCTTGCTTATTTGTAATGGTCATATTTTCCAGCTTCAATATTTAGCATTAGAAACTTGTTTTATTGGCTTTATTTTGCAGTACTGTATCATTCTTCATGACATCCGGAATGAATAATTAAACAGGTAACTGTGAAACACTACAGAAATTAATTTTAAGAGGACAAATGGGATCAGGGAACACAGCATACACTGCATTTTACTGAAAACACCTTCAGCCATTACACTAAATAATCCATGTCACATCCTCTGGTAATTTCCAGGGTGATTTCCTTTTGCCAGAATGAATTATTTCTTCCACTACTTGGAATACAACATACTGGGGATATGCATTAATAGTGAGTTTACTTTTTCAAAACAGAAGGGAAACAGTTTAAAATTCTAAAGAATTTCCCCCAAATGCTGGCATCTTGCCATGACACTTATTCTGAATAGTAGTAGAGAGAGTGGGGATCAGCTTCTGGCTCCCATAGACATCGCTGGTGATGGCTTTCAACTGCCACAGAGCAGAAGCCCAGACAGCAGAGGAGACGTGGCAGGTGATGGGGAGGGGAGAACAACAGATGGGTCACGTGAGTGGACACCTTGGGAGAAATAACACTGCCTGTGCTCTGAGCCAGCTGCTTTTCCTTGATAGGACTAGGAAGACGACCTTTCCCAGGACACTTTACACCCTGATGGGACCTCATCACTGACTTCTGGGATTGAATGTAGAGGGAAGTCATAAAGTTTTGGGGGGCCTGGCCACAAAATGGCTAAAGTGAGCCTCTATTTTCCACTGTCTCTCTCACCTCCCACTCGCCACCCACCTGGCTTGAGCAGCTGGAAGGAAGGGGCTCCAAGATGGCAGTGGAGACACAAGATGCAAGGACCCCACAATTCTGAGCTGTATCTTAGTAAAGAGCCACCAAGGAGAGCTGCCTGACTGCGAACATTCACACGGGACTTTTTATGAGCAAGACAGAAGCATTCACAGAGATTTAGAGGGTGCTTACTCCAACCCATAGCTGATCCTGTCAAACCACAACTCTCTGGGACATTTTTTCTAAGATTGCCGAACCTAATTAAAGTCACGCTTAATGTGCCACATTCTTCTTCAAATTCCTTAAGAAATAAAGGCAACAAAGAGGCAGCATGCTTCCACACCCAGAAAGTCATATTAAGAACAGAAAAGGAGTCTCATGCTTCCATTGACGGCCAAGGTGCTAACATGTATACTTAAAAAGTGAATTTCTGGACTGTTTTGGGATTTCTGGCTCTAATTCCACCAAAGTAGCAGCAAAAATAAGCCCAAACACAATCAGAAGGCATCCCGAAATGCAAGAACTGAATCAGAAAAAGAAAAAAAAAAATCCCTCATGTGGCCTCAGAAATACAATGAAATGTTGCAAGGGAACACCTCTTACTAGACTGCTTATTGCTTCTTTTCTGACGCTTGCATGCTGGTACACGTTTAGTCACTCAATCATGTCCAGCTCTTTGCGACCCATGGACTGTAGTCTGCCAGGCTCCTCTGTCCATGGGATTTTCCAGGCAAGAATATTGGAATGGGTTGCCATTTCCTACTCCAGGGGATCTTTCAGACCCAGGGATTGAACCCACTTTTCTTGTGTCTCCTACATTGGCAGGAGGATTCTTTACCACTGTGCCACATGGGAAGCCCCTTTCTGACCCTTGTGTACTTGCTATTCTCACTTCCCGCACACACATGATGTCCAGCAACACAGAACTAGCTCTTTGAACATATGTCCCCAGGAAGCTCTGGAACAGTTTTTTTTTTTTTTTTTTTTTGCCCCTCTGGTAAGAATGATCCTTGTAGTGAGGATTGACAACTTTCTTTAGTTGGTTCCTTAAACCTGTTTTTCTGCTCAATTTTCTCTGTTCTGTTGTTCACTGCAATTCATAGCTTCATGGTCACAATTATGGATGATATCTCACTTATGTCTAAGAACCATTATACCTGATCCACTTTTTCCTCTAACCCTGTATTTAATGTACCAGGTTTGAGGTAATGGGTGGGGGTGGGGGACGTTCTTCATGGGGAAAGAATAATCATGGTATTTGTCGACCCTGCAACATATCCTCCTGATGCACACAAAGTCATCTATCTCTTTATCCCATTCACAACCACTGTTCATACAAACCAAGTTCCTAACAGATTTGGTCCTACTGAAAAACTATAAACATTGCATGACTACATGTATTGAGCACCTCTTGTGTTTCAGGGCTAACTTTTGGCTTTGGCAGAATCAGGATGAGTTATGCTTTGAATTATACAATGTATAAAGGAAAGAACATTTATTGAGCATTTTAAATCTTACAAAAACTCTGATAATTATTATTTCTAAATTACAGATGATAAAATTGAAATTCAGAGAGTCTAAGCAACATAATTCTGGTGGCTCTGACGGTCAAGAATCTGCCTGCAATGCAGGAGACCCAGGTTCAATCTCTGGGTCGGGAAGATTCACTGGAGAAGGGATGGCTACCCATCCCAGTATTTTTGCCTGGAGAATTCCACAGACAGAGGAACCTGGTGGGCTTAAGTCCATGGGGTCACAAGGAGTCAGACACAACTGAGCCACACACACACACACACACACATACACACAAGCAACATAAATGGGTTTGTACAGCTACTAAATGAGAACAGTAGGGGTTCAACAGTACAAGAAATGTTGCTATGATCACAAAGTTTCTTACCTAGGCAAACAATTAAGGCAGGGCCGTGACTTTCCTAGTTTCTTCCATTTAAACCTTATGCTTTAGGAGCATTTTTTTTTTTTAAATTATAACAAGTTATAGTGTTGTTGATCCCCAATGTCTTAAAAAATCAATCAATATTTTTAATCTCCACAATATTCCCAGTAACCAAGTAACATGTAACTTTTATTATCTTCAAATATATCTGTATAAAAATGTATAATCCAATAGAGAAAACTATTTGTGTATCTTACAAATATTCTGTAAATTCTATCTTAGAATTTACTTAGCATTTTTTCAAAAAAGCAACTTTTGAAAAAAACAAAATATATCTCATTTATTTAAAAAGTTTTTTATTCTCTCATTTAAATTTGTGTTTATGCTTTGTCCAATTTATAGAGGTAAATATAGAATTAAAAAAACTTTAAGAGTGAATTGAATCATTTAGGATTAGAAAATTATGAAATTTTTTAAAATGAAGATAAAAAATATGAATACAAGAAGAGGTATCCTTGCCATAGCTAGGGAGCATAATGAATTTCTGACAAGACTGTGAGGAATAAAAGATAATGATTTATTTGAAGGATTTTGAATGTCTATTTTCCCAGGATTAGGGAAAACATATGAAACTATTCCTCAAAGATTTAGTCTTGTGCTACTTAGTAATTACCATTTTATGAAGGTTAATTAAATAATATCAATATTAGAATTTGTATTTTTGAAATCTTCCCCCCTCCCAGTTAAAGTGCTTTTATGTATGTCAGAATGTGTGTTTGTGTTCTAGAAGATGTGTGTATGAATGCATATGCCTTGCTCCCTAAAGGTGATTTACTTCATATATATGTGGAGGGATTTTCTATTTCTTTTACATATCCCTAAATAAAATAGCAGAAAGGAATTTCACAGAAAATATGATAAATCAGTGATGTATTTAGCTTTACTTTAAAGTGTCATGACACAGAGTAAACAGCTTCAGAATTTCTATTTTCAAAAAAAAAAAAAAGATGTTTTTGAGTAAAAAACTTTTTAAGAGAAGCCTCCATTCATGATGTATTAATATTCCTACCAAAGCATATTTGATATTTTGCTTTGAATTTTTTTTCTAAAAGAAATGTCTCCCATAAATAGAAGCAATAATGCATGTTAGCTAGCCACAGCACTTAAATCACCTTTTATCTGAGCTGATGGTAGGGATGCTAAGAGGATTCTATTCCAAAGCACAGTGGATCTCAAACATCAAATAAATCTCTGGCTACATGAACCCAAAGGAAAGGCCCCTCATGAGCATTTCCTCCATACTACAGTGGCTTTTCACAAATAAATAGGCATTCTTAAGCTTAATATTTGATGGCAGGCCCTATTTGGTGTCAAAATTTTCAACTATTTCATAACAATCCCTGGAAATCCAGTTGTAATTATGCAGCCAGAACTCCACTTTCTTCTCTAGGGTACACTCACAAAGCAAAGGGAAGAGGTAAGTTGATGGGAAAGCACTTCACACAGTTATTTCCTTTACTATGTCCTCAATCTGGTGACAGAAGTCATCTGTCTTCAGAATTGCTGTCCCCATCGTTCTCTGGACCTTCCTAATCCTTGTGTTGGACTGCAGCAATCTCTTCTGTGAGAGCCAGCTTTGAGGACCTGCTGGTGCAGAGCAGAGCCCATGAAAGCCATTTCAAACAGGAGAGAACCATGCCATGCCCTGTGAGCTGCACCAGTTACAGATTTGTTTCCAAATGAAGTCAAGTTGATGTGTTTTAACTGGTTTCCTTAGAACCAGTTAACACTGGTTCCCTTAGAAACTGGCCCTCTCTCTGCAGCTCAGCTTGTGTACTGCTGCTAACAGCTCCTGCATTTTTATTTCAGGACATGAAGGAGCAGCGGGCCTGAAGTGGGATTTCTCACCTGTTTCAATCCAAATATTATTTTGGACTAGTTCATGATCTTTTATATGAACAACATGTTCCTTCCACATTGGTTAACATGGCAGTGAAGTAAAATACCCATTATTACAGTTTTATGACTCCAATTATTTTGAATGTTCAAATGAAGTTAAGTTATAAGCTGTGCTATCACACTGTAGTAAATGATATTGTGCAGATGCGTCAAGTCACTGTTTCCTGAATTGTACAGAGATCAGCATGAACTTACTGTGTGGATGCTTACATCAAGAAAGCAGAGGCTTGGTAAGCAATCTTACACATCAAAAAGAGCTAAACTTCTTTTCAGAATTAATTTACTCAGTAGTAATGTAAGAAAGTAATGCCAAATGAAATATATGTCTCACCTTCTTCAGAATAGCTGTTAATTTCCATCTAGTGTTTCTTATCAATTTTTTAGATCTTGATTACTGTATAATAAAATTGTAACATGTTTTTAAAGAATGTATATTCTCAAACAAAAGAATAATTTTAAATGGGATCATTTGTACATATATAATAACCATCACCTCTGTTGTTATTCTAGAAGAAATTATTACATAAAGAAGGCTTGGGTATTCGAACAACATTAGAATAAACATGATTCCAGAAATCATATATTATCAGTTGAAATTTGACCACCAACTGAGTTTGTCATCTCTTAAATGACATTAAGTAATCATAAATTGATGACCATTGTTGCTCCAAGAAAAACGGTTCCTATATGGGTGCCTATTTTTTTAAGAGGATAAATAAGGACAGGAAGGACTTACTAATTTCTCATCCATACAAAGATAACTGAGAGTCTGGGTGGTCCCACTTTAGAGTGGTTCCACTGTATTACAGAACAACTTTTATTAAAAAACAAAAACAAAAACCACTGTGCCATATTGTAAATAGAGACACAAAGAAGAATTCCAGTTCCAATTAGGACAAAATCAGCCACCCTAGGCAATAAAACAACAGGAGGCATCGCGATATTGATACCTGAGAAATACTGCCACCTGTTATCTAACCATATCGCCCACTCAAACATTGCCCAGGAGAGTCAGAGGCAGTCTAAACATTTCAGAAACCATCCAGAGCCGTATGGCACACTATTCTTTCAGACCTCAGGAGTAAAAGTTAGCCAGAGCCTCCTGACATACTAAAGTGATTTATTATCACAGGGCTGAACTAATGCACTGTGCTTTACAAGTCTCCTGGCAGTCAGGGGAGTGGCTGCGTTTATTACCTACAGTACATAATGCCCGCTGAAGAGCTCTGTATTATTCATAAGACTGCCTTTTTTGTGCCATCATAATGCTGATAAATTATAAAAAAATGCATATTTTATTTCAATTTATAACATATTGTTGTATACATTTCAATACATCATGTTGCAGCAGGCAGAGTGGGCATTATTACTGACAGCTGTTGACATGCTTCAATAAAGCCCAAACAAAGGGGTTTCACCAATAATCTGAAGTCGCAACATGCATTCCAAATAAAAAGCCACTTCTTTCTCTCACAATATTTAGAGAGGATTTGCAGAAATGTCAGAGCTACATAAGGGAGAGACTTTGGGGAAAGCCCTGAGAAGTATTTGTAATTTTCTATCCAGATTCATTAGGGTCATAGGGGAAGTATTCTGCTATGTTAAGCAGTAAGGCTTCTGTAGGAAATTCAGGTCCTAAATGAAAAAAACAGAAAATCTACTTTATGAAGATGAGTTCCTATCAGAGTATGCTATTATTTTATTTGGTTTCCTTCTGTCTCTTTCCTTGCCTCAGATGGTGAAGTGCCTAATTCTTAAACACATTCTGAGGAGATTTTTAAAAAAGACTGAACATTTTTCCAGTAACTCAGACTTCCTTAGCAGTTTTCAAGCGTTTTTTTTTTTTTTTTTCTTCACATTGGTTAGACTTCTTAGCTAAATGGTATTTGGATCTTTGCAAATAAAGTTAGTAATTTCCTTTTTCGCTCTATATATGAAGAAATAGCTTAAATGTAATGAATAAAAGCCAATTTGAAGGTGATTGATGCTTTTAATGAGGATATTACTTTTAGACATCAAGTATTAATTGATAGGACTTCCCTGGTGGCTCAAACGGTAAACCGTCTGCCTACAATGCGGGAGACCCTGGGTTCAATCCCTGGGTAGGGAAGATCCCCTGGAGACGGAAATGGCAACCCACTCCAGTACTCTTGCCTGGAAAATCCATTGGATGGAGGAGCCTGGTAGGCTATAGTTCATGGGGTCGCAAAGAGTCGGACATGACTGAGTGACTTCACCTACTCACTCATTCAATTAATAGAGTTTTGAGCTGAAAATNCCCTGGGTAGGGAAGATCCCCTGGAGACGGAAATGGCAACCCACTCCAGTACTCTTGCCTGGAAAATCCATTGGATGGAGGAGCCTGGTAGGCTATAGTTCATGGGGTCGCAAAGAGTCGGACATGACTGAGTGACTTCACCTACTCACTCATTCAATTAATAGAGTTTTGAGCTGAAAATAATCTTTGAGTTTATCAGTTTAACTAGTTCAGTTTACAAATAAGAAATCTGAAATCATGTCACATCAGCTTCTCTGGATGATGCCTTTAGAAGAGCTAAGACTACAACACAGGTTTGTCTCTTTCTACTTTAGTCTTTCTGTTATTCCATGTGGACTTACTCCAGTTTAAAACACTATTTTATATATTATGGTATTATTTAAATATTTGAATGCAATTATCTATTTCTACATATCACAACATCAAAACATGTTGTCTCCTTGGATCTTCTGCAGAGGCTAACTAGAATGAAGCTATAAAAACCTACTTTGCTGTGCTAAGTTGCTTCAGTCATGTCCGCCTCTTTGTGACCCTATGGACTGGCTCCTCTGTCCACGGGCTTTCTCTAAGCAAGAATACTGCAGTGAGTTGCCATGCCTTCCTCCAGGGGACCTTCCTAACCTGGGGATCAAATCTCTATCTCTTATGTCTCATGCATTGGCAGGCTGGTTCTTTAGCAGTAATGCCACCTGGGAAGCCCTAAGTTTACCTTAGATATGTTTTTATGTCTGAGGAAGAAACATCCCCTGGTGGCTCAGTGGTAAAGAATCCGCCTGCCAGTGCAGGGGTCGTAGGAGACACAGGTTCGATCCTTGGATCAGGAAGATCCCCTGGAGGAAGGCACAGCAACCCACCCCAGGATTCTTGCCTGGAGAATCCCCGTGGACAGAAGGGCCTGGAGGGCTACAGTCCCTAGGGTACAAAGAGTAGGATAGGACTGAAGTGACTTAGCGTTCACACAAGGAACATTAACTGATCGAAAAAGTGAAAACAAGTGACAACATTTCCAAACCTAGATAACATAAAGACCACAAAGAGCAGGTATAAAACACTAAATGATTTATATAGAACAACACGCCATATATTTCAAAAAGTAAATCATTATTGTTTTCTGTATATGACGTATCTCATTATACGTCATCAGATTTTTTTACCCTAAAATCCTAAACTGGTACAGTGAAATTTGTACACTCACAAGCTCCCCCACTGCCCTGTGGATCTTCTTCAAACAAGAGAAACACCTCAGAGACTTCTGGTGGACACCCAGACATTTGCTCATGGACACATGTGTGCATCATTCGTGCCTCCAAAAACAGGCAACACCAGAAACTTATTTAAACAGAGCCTGCCCTCATTTAATGAAATGGGATTGTACAACAGCCACGGTATGTTAGCTACCTTACCGACCTTGGAATGTGTGCTCACTTTATCATCAGACAGGTCAGAGATAAGCTGGGAAAGTTTTGGAAGAAAGAGAGTCTCTAAGAGGGTAGGAGTGGGGCAAGGCAGTTTTCCCATGGCTGCTGAACTTTGCACCAAGCTCCCATCAAACAAAAACATTACCTGTTAAGGAGAACTGGACCATCAGCAACCTTGTATAGTATCTACCTTGGAACCTAAGTCAGATTTCATATTGCTGTTTTCTGCCAGATAGGATGCTAGCCCTGCATGGAGATAGAGGAAGGAAGTCTTCACATTTTAAAAAATCTTTGTATGTGGTACTCTTTTATTAATCATTAAAACTCTTTATAGCCTCTCCTCAACACTCAGATTATCTTCAACTTTGTTTTTTTTGTTTCAACAAATCTGTTTTTCTTTCATCAAAAGCATTAGTGTTCACATATCATGGCAATATGTTTGATTTCCATATTTTCAGTTTTAAAAATTCACCTTTCACACCAACTGAACCCAGGTTCAGTTATATTCTCACTTGAGGATATAGACTTAAGAAAAAAAAAAATTACCAGCTTTCTCTAGAGTAACTGAAATAGAAACTAATTAATTCAATAATAGTTGTTCCTACCTATTACTGGGAATTAGCCCTTATCTTTAACCACCACAGCCATCATTTGTTACACAATGAAGACAGGCTGCTTTGCATTTAGGCTCATAAATTGTACCAAGGTTTTAGCTTTTTAGGTTCAATAACTACCACCTGTGTGTGTGTTAGCCACTCAGTGGTGTCCAACTCTTTGTGATCCCATGAACTGCAGCCCGCCAGGCCTCTCTGTCCATGGAATTCTCCAGACAAGAATACTGGGGTGGATTGCCATTCCCTTCTCCATTAATAACTACCTACTTTGTATGAATACAGTCAAAACTGACTATACAATTTTATTTCTTTTTTATTGTTTGACTTGTCATTCTTAAATAATTTTGAGCTAAAGGAAACCTTAAAGGCCCTTCAGTTCAGCATTCTTATTTTGTAAATAAGATGACATGTCAAGAATGTTTGACTTGCTTAAAGTTTGACAGGAAATGTGGTGCTTAAAGTTTGTCAGCCCAAACTCTTGAAAACCACTGTGTGCCTGAGTCTTGCAGGAGACTCTAATTTCTCCCCTTTAAAGTTCAGTGAACAAAAATCCAAGTGCATCATGCTGTTTTCACATTGTGCTGCCATATTTTTCATGTCCTGGAAATCCTCCAAAGTTATTGATAGGACAGGATATTTAAATGGGACCTGTTTTCGCTTCATTTTTGACTGAAGGCCCAACAGCTGCGATAAGAAACTATATCCCCATAACCTGAGTGAATGCCAGATTACCAGGCAGGACTTGCAAAAAAATGATTTGCAACAACAAATTCAAGCCACAGTTTGAAGATATTTAGATATGAGAAGAGCCTAGAAATGGGAAGGTCTAGAGAGAATTTTAGGCACTACAGTGCCTCCCACATTCATTTCCTTACTTCTAGCTGAGTGAAAGGAGTCTTAAGGGAATAACACTGGAGAAGGTTTAACTTTGAGTGAAGTAGAGAGTTCTGAATATTAAAAGACCGTTCTTGTAATTAGAAATGCTGAAGCTGTGGGACTGCTTTGACATTTCCTGGAAATAACTGGCCCACCTAGCAGTTTTAGGGACAGCAGAGGAAATATACTGCTTTCTATTGCACTCTATTGAGTTCTGCGCTTTCAATGTAATCGTTACACAAAGTAACCTTTTGTAACGTCAATAAACCTGTTCATTTAACAGACTGCTAAGATTAACTAATGCCTGTATGTTAACTCATCTCAGCGATTAACCTTCTGCACAAAAGAAACTAAAGCCTCCTTGCATTTGGTGAAAAACATCATATGGATAGAAAGATGACAACTTTTCACTGCATCTTGTGTCTATTTTTTCTTCCACGGCTTTTGAATATCCCATAAAACTCAGTTTGGAAGATATATCCATTGAAGGCCTTATTAAAGCCTCCACTCCCTTCAGTCCTATTACCCCTACAGGTCACACATATATCAAAGGGTAAAAATGATTTTAACACTGAGTACAGCCAGGGGAAGGGAGGAAAAGAATCACCCAAGTGTCCATGCAAACACACTGAGTTTCAAAGGCCTTGCTGACTTATGACCACAGCTTTTACTTCTAAGAGAGCCATTAGCATAATTGGCTTTCAGATCAGATGGAGGCCATTAGCCTTAAATTCTTTGCTGAGGACTAAAATGTCTAACTAATATCCCTTTTATTCTACATTACCTTTCACTTGCTCACATAAATTATCTTCTTTTCTCTTAGACATTAGAAAAATTCATCTTTATCTATATGGAACCTCTGTGTGTGAATCTTATTCATGGTCACTAATCTATCAAAGAGAAATTGATGTCTTACAACAAACAGTTGTTTTTGCTACAGAGGAAAGAGCTGCAGAGTATCCCTGGTTGTTAGAACCAGAGCCATTCCCCAACCTTATTTCAGCTGGAGTTGACACTTTCCTTCCAGCAGTACCTCTAGATTAGTGTTGCACAGCTGGAGAACAGTGATTAGTCCAGTTGTTCTAGTCTACTGAGTTGATTACCAACCCACCTGGACCAGGTGAGAAATCACCACAGTGAGCGTAAGGTGAAAAAGAGACTGGGACGAGAAGGCTCGCCATCTGTTTGTGGACATCACACCCCTACTGTGAATAAGCACCTGAGTCCACAGTGTTCAGCACCGACGCTGCCCCTACTTTAGCGGGGGATTCACCTCCACAGTTATCCGAGCTAGCGCATCAGCCTCCACTCATACCCATTTCAGCAACAGCCCTGTATTTTGAGGCGATAAGGTTTTATATTCTGACATTACAAATCAACAAACACTGTAGAAAAACAAGCGAAGGCCTCATCTGATGGGAAGCAGTTTTAGGTCTAAGTTCAGACGCTTGGGTACTCTGCCATCTGCTGGCTCACATGTGGAATGTTTAAAGTTCCTGTGCATTCTCATTATAGGATTTTTCAGACTTTTTCATTGTTCAGTTGGACTTATGAAGTTGGAGTTTTAAAAACTGCAAGTTAAAAGAAAATGCTCTATTCATTGCTAGAAATGAATACTTCTTAAAAAAAAATAAGTTTTCATTTCCAAATAGGCTTAGAGAAAAGTTGTAAATACACCCACACCCAGGTTTTCTTTTGCAGTAGGTCTGTTTTTCTCTCCGTTTACTTTACTGTGTTTACTCTCTTTTCACGTTGTAACATGCTTTTTTTTTTTTGCCATCCAAGAACCAATTTCACCCCTTTGAGATGAAGAATCATCCCCACTGGGAATATTTTAGGCCTATCACCCCATTCACCCTCTTAATAACCATGAAATCACTGCTAGTCAATTAGATTTACCAACATAGAGATATTTAAATCTAGAACTTCCCCTATCTGTAACCTAATCTTTATCCAACTCTTAAAGCCACAGTATTCTCCATGTTCCCTACTCTCACATCCCTCAGAATCACTTTTATTCTTTATATCAAGCCTTACCTTTTCTCTAAATGATTTCCCGAGGGTCAATCGTACTTCATTTTTTGTTCAATAAAACCCACTTTACACTGTGATCATTTTAGTCAGACATTTAAAAGGTCTCTTACATATGTGATCAATCGTGTCTGAGTCTGAATCCTCTCTCCTTCACTTACTGTATCTCAGGTTCTCGGGTTCTTTTTTTTTTTTTTAAGGTCTACAATACACCTTTATTAAATTCAGAGGAGAGAGTCTAGCATAGTCCTTAGCATGCCCTGGGTAAGAATGTGAACCAGAGGGAATCTACTTCCTGCCTCCCTTCTGTGTCACCCCATGAGTATCCTTTTTTAGGTTTACAACACAGCTCATGCCGATGACGTGACCATTTAACAGGAAAAGAACTGAATGCTTGCATTTCTGGTAAGGAAACTAAAAAATGTTGGAACTTACATCCCAATGGAAGAATTCCAAATAAACTGATAAATATACAGTATATCAAGTGGTAATAAGTACAATGAAGAAAATAAAGGAAGTGGAGACTTAGGGGGAGAATGCCAATTTGTAATCAGACAGATCCTATGGGAAGGTGGACTTTTTTTTTTTAATCAGAGACTTCAATAAAATGAGGAGATGAGACACACAGTTCTCAGGGATAACTGTCAGTAAGCACATCACTCTCCCTCTCAGAGTTGCCTCAAAAATCTATATGATCCTATGTCAATCAAGCCCTTCAGGTTTAGTCATGGATTCAAATGTTGAGTCTAAAGCACAGATTCATACAGCATCCAAGCTCTTTCGATATTCAGCTCTTCAGATTGATACCAACCCATTTATTAGCCTCTAGTTACAAATCTAATTAACTATGCTGCTGCTGCTGCTGCTAAGTCACTTCAGTCGTGTCCGACTCTGTGTGACCCCATAGACGGCAGCCCACCAGGCTCCCCCGTCCCTGGGATTCTCCAGGCAAGAATACTGGAGTGGGTTGCCATTTCCTTCTCCAATGCATGAAAGAGAAAAGTGAAAGTGAAGTCGCTCAGTCTGTCCAACTGTTAGCGACCCCATGGACTGCAGCCCACCAGGCTACTCCGTCCATTGGATTTTCCAGGCAAGAGTACTGGGGTGGGGTGCCATTGCCTTCCCCGCTAATTAACTATACGTCACTCAATATTTTTTCTGCCGATAATAACTCAGTGAGAGATTTTGCAAATATTTGGCTGACTTTAGAGTATTTTGCCTACCATATTTTCCTGGTGACCAATCAATCTAGTGATTTAATAAAAAAAGAAAGGAATTCATTTTTAGTAGTTTTCAGATACATATAGGGCTGTATGCCCCCAGAGGACAGAACTCAGGCCAGAAATTGTGGTTGCAGGGAGACAGTTTGGGAAGCTTATAAGGAAGAACTTTCTAATGGAGTTATCTGAAGAAGCAGCCAACTCCTGGAAAGGTCTGTGGTCCACTACTGACTCAGGTGCTTGAATGAATCAACAGGCAGAGATGGTAGGAATGTCACATAGACTTCAGGTGGTGGTTTAAAAAAGGGTCTTTGTGTCCCTGAAAGACTGTGTTACCGTACAGTTGACCCTCAAACATCACAGTCTTGAACTATGCAGTGACACTTACATGAGAAATTTTTGTAATGGTTAATATTACAGTATGCATTATCCATGGTTAGATGAATCCATGGATGTGAAACCTCAGATCCAGAGGAAACACAGATGCAGAAGGCTGACTGTACAGTATACATTTTTGACTGTGTGGATGGTCAGCATCTCTAACTCTCAAATTGTTCAAAGGTCAACTATAGTTGCTTCCAAAGAATTCTCTAACTCAGAACTTTGATTAATTGAGAGCAATCTTTCTTTCTACTTTCAACTAGAAAATATTCACAAACACAGATACAAGCTCAACACTTAAAAGGCTGTCCATTTATAGATATCAAATCTATATATTTTAATTCAAATTGTACCCTGATGCCATGACAATTTAGTGTTTAATGGATTGATAATTTTAAATAATATTTTACATTAAGAAAGTTTCAAGTCACTAATTTTAACTACATAATACACAGAACAGTTATTATTAATATTAATAAAATATACTATTGTTCTGTGAAAAATAAAAGCAATTTTTTCTAAAAGAAAACACCAGCTTTACCCTTACTCATTAGGATGACCTATTGACATGTGATTGCAATTTATTCTACCACATATTGGTGATGTAGTTATCCCAGTTCAACATAAGAAAAAAAATAAGGTACTCACTTAAAAGGTTATTTGAACTTAAATGCCATTCTCACATAGAAAAAGGCAAGACCCCTTTTATGACACAGGAGGGGAAAATCAAAGTGAACGGTATTTATATGGCTGCTGACAAAGCTTGCTTCATGGGCTTATACTTTAGATCTAGACACATTAAAAAATGATAAATGATAATGGAACGACATTAGGAAAAATTGCTGAGCTTGCTCTTTGGGCATCTGATGCAGTGAAGGTAAATTTAATGATAAATCACATGCATTTGGTGGCTTTTACTACAATTATACATGTCTTAAAATCAACCAGAGTTTCTGTTGGCAGAACTGACAAAATACTTTATGAATTAAAATGTAATTAATTTTTGATATTCAGTCTTTATTTACATTTATATTCATTCTTTATTTAAGATTTTCCCAAAACTCTTAAAATGACCACTTCTGGTTCAATATACTTTTTGTCAAGTGAAATGCCTCATCTATTTGTTTCTGTATCACTTTGAGGGTAATTTCTAAACTCTGAAGCTCCCGACTTAACATCATCCCTTATCATTTCCTCCATCTCTGCCTTGCACCCCATAGTTAATTTGTAGTCAAGGCTACTTTCTGTTTTCTATCAGGCCACATATTTCATTCTTTTCTGTTTCGAATTCCCTATTTCTTCTTCTCATAATACGCTTTCCTTCTTGATATGTCAGGGGAGTTGTATTTTCAGGGTTTAGTTAGAGTGTCTTTTATTTTTAGTTGGAGGATAATTGCTTCATAATGTTGTGTTAGTTTCTGCTTTACAACAACGGTGAATCAGCTATAAGTATACATATATCCCCTCCATCTTGAGCCTCCCTCCCATCCCCCCCCCCC
>SJYX01016795.1:300930-321870 GCA_006410675.1 Oreotragus oreotragus
AAGCCCACTCCTCTTGGTCATCACAGAGCTGAACTGAGCTCCCTGGTTTGATCATTGTTCCTGCTGTTAGCACTCTGTCTTAAGAATACTTCCATTACCATACTTATCAAACTGGCCTGCAACTGATTTTCCTTCATGAATATTTCCCCTTCTAGATTAAGATACTATGAAAGCAGAAACTGAGTCTCTTTGATACTTTTATCTGCAGCGCCTAACACATTGCCTCATAAAATATATATTTCTGCATGAATCAAATTAATCCAAAGGATACTCAGCACTTTAATTTTTCATGCCAATTATTATATAAATTTAACATGAAAAGACCACTTACTACTAAGCCAGATAAGTTTAAGCAAGACGCCAAGTGAAATTTGCTCAGTCGTGTCTGACTCTTTGCTACCTTATGGACTATACAGTCCATAGAATTCTCCAGGCCAGAATATTGGAGTGGGTAGGTAGTCTTTCCCTTCTCCAGGGGATCTTCCCAACCCAGGGATTGAACCCAGGTCTACCACATTGCAGGTCGATTCTTTACCAGCTGAGCCATATGGGAAGCTCAAGAATACTGGAGAGGGTAGCCTATCTCTTCTCCAGGGGATCTTCCTGACCCAGGAATCAAACTGGGGTCTCCTGCATTGCAGGTGGATTCTTTACCAACTGAGCTTTCAGGGAAGGCCAAGAAAGTGAGACTTTCAGAAACCCTCAAGACTATGGTTTTCATTGGCTGCAGAAGTAAATTTCCTCCTACATGCTTTGATTAGCAGGACTTTAATATATCTTTTGGAAATTGAGATTAACACTCAACAGCACCTATTTTGCTGTTTCCTCACATGTATAACAATTTAACCAATTCTTCCCATGTCTACTCCAGAGGCTCTCAAGGGACAATTTGACTGCCACAAAAGGAGAATGAAAATAAAGTATTTCCTAAGTAAAATGTTATGATAAATGATGGAGACTTAATCCAAATACAGCAAATATTTTAAAAATTTCCATGGTGATGGAGTTTGTAAAAATTCAAACTGGTACATGTGCTTTAAAAGCACATCCAGTTTTTACCAGAAGACTGCGTTACACTTTACCGTATATAGTAGCGGTTTCTTTCACCTTTTGAGGAGATTGGAGTAATTGCAGGTATAGGTGTCCATTTGCTGAGGCAATTAGATCCATGGCCCTTTAAAACAGTGTTAAGTAGTGTAAAGATTTAATACTCATTTAATACAATGAACGGGCAATTATAGTTATGATGCTTTAAAATTAATATGTCATTCAGATCACTATTAGAATCAATACATATGGTCTGTGAATTACAGTCTTTTACTTATAATATCTTATGTGAAGAGTCAAATCAGCAAGTTGCAATCAGATCAGAAATTTTAACAGTCAAAGAAAACAAAGTACTTCACCAGGTAATTTTAGTCTGTTCATATATCATCAGTACTTTGGCTTTAAACAGGATCGTTTATTACAAATTTTGTGTTTCAAAAGTTAATATTGATAGAGAAATAAAAAGAAGAAAGTAATTAATTGAATGGCTATTTAAAAGTTCCTAATTTTTATTGTTTATACAAATTAAGACAGCAAGTTTGAATGTCTTCCTACAACTGTCTTCATACCACAAAATTATGGGCTCATTAAGTGGTAGAGAAAAAAACTGCTTTTTGGAGACTTTCTATGTAACAGAGGCTTATGCAAATATGGAAAATTTTAAAGATCATTTGGTGCTTAAGCCATATTGAAATATAAAGATCTTTTATGAGATCTAAGCAATGAAAACAGACTAGGCAATGTGTTTTATTGACATATTTCAGATAGTCCCTAATGATAACTACAAGGTTCTCTGAGGGGCATCTATTTGTTTTCTTTTTTTTTTTAATTTTATTTTTACCTTATTTTACTTTACAATACTGTATTGGTTTTGCCATACATTGACATGAATCCGCCATGGGTGTATACGAGCTCCCAATCCTGAATCCCCCTCCCACCTCCCATATCATCTTTCTGGATCATCCCCGTGCACCAGCCCCAAGCATCCTGTATCCTGTATCGAACATAGGCTGGCGCTTCGTTTCTTACGTGATAGTATACATGTTTCAATACCATTCTCCCAAACCATCCCACCCTCTCCCTCTCCCTCAGAGTCCAAAAGTCCATTCTATACATCTGGAAATAAAAGCAAAAATAAACTAATGGGTTCTAATTAAAATTAAAAGCTTCTGCACAACAAAGGAAACTATAAGCAAAGTGAAAAGACAGCCTTTGGAATGGGAGAAAATAATAGCAAATGAAGCAACTTTCTGCTGTCTCGCATACAGGGTCATCATTACCATCTTTCTAAATTCCATATATATGTGTCAGTATATTGTATTGGTGTTTTTCTTTCTGGCTTACTTCACTCTGTATAATCAGCTCCAGTTTCATCCATCTCATTAGAACTGATTCAAATGTATTCTTTTTAATGGCTGAGTAATACTCCATTGTGTATATTTACCACAACTTTCTTATCCATTCATCTGCTGATGGACATCTAGGTTGTTTCCATGTCCTGGCTATTATAAACAGTGCTGCAATGAACATTGGGGTACATGTGTCTCTTTCTATTCTGGTTTCCTCGGTGTGTATGCCCAGCAGTGGGATTGCTGGGTCATAAGGCAGTTCTATTTGCAATTTCTTAAGGAATCTCCACACTGTTCTCCATAGTGGCTGTACTAGTTTGCATTCCCACCAACAGTGTAAAAGGGTTCCCTTTTCTCCACACCCTCTCCAGCATTTATTGCTTGCAGACTTTTGGATCGCAGCCATTCTGACTGGTGTGAAGTGGTATCTCATTGTGGTCTTGATTTGCATTTCTCTGATAATGAGTGACGTTGAGCATCTTTTCATGTGTTTGTTAGCCATCCGTATGTCTTCTTTGGAGAAATGTCTATTTAGTTCTTTGGCCCATTTTTTGATTGGGTCGTTTATTTTTCTGGAATTGAGCTATATAAGTTGCTTGTATATTTTTGAGATTAGTTGTTTGTCAGTTGCTTCATTTGCTATTATTTTCTCCCATTCCAAAGGCTGTCTTTTCACCTTGCTTATAGTTTCCTTTGTTGTGAAGAAGCTTTTAATTTAATTAGATCCCATTAGTTTATTTTTGCTTTTATTTCCAGTATTCTGGGAGGTGGATCATAGAGGATCCTGCTGTGATTTATGTCGGAGAGTGTTTTGCCTATGTTCTCCTCTAGGAGTTTTATATAGAATGAAGGGAAGCTTTGGCTGACTAACATGCTGTATTTCTAATAATTCTCTCCATCCACTCACAAATGTGAATTGTCACCCCTGATTTATGTTCATTAATCAAACTGGCAAATGCATGTGGAGTGCAGAACCAGGGTCCAGGCTGTTGTCTGAAAATGTGATCAATCATCACTGATTGGCACTCTGAGCTAAACTATACAAGAATGTGGAAAAACAGATGCTTGATGGGAATAAAGGAAAGGAAGTTAAGACCAAGAGGCAAACATTTTAATTGTCAGGAGCAAAATATTTAAAACAGAATAGGCAGAAAAATCTGAGTCTAGGAAGAAGAGAAAGCTTTATGCAAAACACAAAGAAGACTGACATAAAAAAATATTAATGTGAAAGATATCTTTGAATCAATGTCATGGATGCTTTAAAATGTTACAGCTGTGATTTAATAAGCCCATGAAAACAGAACTTGACCCATATTTTTTGTACCCAAGGGAAAGTAGCTGAGTATAATGAGAATCAACTATTCATGAAAAAACAAACCTTGAAGATATTTAAGGTATCCTGTCTTTCTTTGGTTGGGAATGGGGGAGTGGATTTATGTCATTTTTAAAAGAAAATCTCTAAATGTAGTCACTCAAGAACAAATAACTAAGCAGGGTGACAATATACAGCCTTGATGTACTCCTTTCCCGATTTGGAACCAGTCTGCTGTTTCATGTCCAGTTCTAACTGTTGCTTATTGACCTGCATACAGATTTGTCAGGAAGCAGGTCAGGTGATCTGGTATTCCCATCTCTTTTAAGAATTTTCCACATTTTGTTGTGATCTACACAGTCAAAGTCTTTGGCACAGTCAATAATGCAGAAGTAGATGTTTTTCTGGAACTCTTGCTTGTTCAATAATCCAACGGATGTTGGCAATTTGATCTCAGGTTCCTGTGCCTTTTCTAAATGCAGCTTGAACATCTGGAAGTTCATGGTTCACATACTGAGGAAAATTGGCTTGGATAATTTTGAGCATTACTTTGCTAGCGTGTGAGATGAGTGCAATTGTGCAGAGGTTTGAGCATTCTTTGGCATTGCCTTTCTTTGGGATTGGAATGAAAACTGACCTTTTCCAGCCCTATGGCCACTGCTGAGTTTTCCAAATTTGCTGGCATATTGAGTGTACTGCCTCCTATCCAGTGTCATGAACCTCCATCCATAGTTCTTCAGGAACTCTATCAGATCTAATTCCTTGAATTTATTTGTCACATCCACTGTATAATCATAAGGAATTTGATTTAGGGTAGGTCATACCTGAAAGGTCTAGTGGTTTTCCATACTTTCTTTAAGTCTGAATTTGGCGATAAGGAGCTTATTATGGTTATCATGGTCAGCATGCTTATCATGGTTCCAAACCTAGCATTAACTGATGTTTTCTCCAAGGACAACCCCTGGGTCTATGTATAGCAAGTCTTTAATATTACACCCTTAGTCTTTCTATCTTGTGCTTCATTTAAAGTTTGACCTTGCATCTTTTTTTTTTCCGCAATCATCAGTTAACAACTGTCTGAGGCAAACAGCCTTTAGATTCTAAAAAAATTTCAACATACAGCATATGAAGCCCTGAACTCTGGCACACTGTGATGCAACATGGAGGGACAGACACCAGCCTGACATGCTGCTTGTTTTGTTAATACTAAGGCTCCCAAACTAATGAAATATATTGAAAAATGCATTTTAGAAAAAGTCTATTTTGAATAAATTTGTTTAATTTGGATTAGAGATGTTTGCTCCTGCATTTTTTTCTTCTCTTGTGAAAAAGATTTTCATGAAACCAATCAGCTCTGTAATTGGGAATGCATCAGACACCGTGTAATGCACACTCTGGTAATAAAAGTTCTGCTGGAATCAATTATGTTGGGCTGCAAGAAGCTATCTGCTTCTTGTGTGATGCATAACATCCGGTTTAAATAGTATCAACATTAATAAGCTGCTCTTAAGTTTCTATATAGCTTTCTCTGGGGAGAATTTGTTACTGTCAGTCAGCTGTCAAATGCTTATAGCATGATTAATGAATCATATTTAGATGATTGACAGTGAAAGTCTACTTTATAGAACGTGTCAATCATTTTTATAGTAGCTCTCCATTTTCGTGGACACCAGCAATACTGTTCTTCACTTTGGAACCATTATAACCCCATCTCCATATGCTGTAGGCCACCTGCTACACAGAAATCTGGAGAAGATTTTATTCCATTTCTTTTTATGTCACTCTAGGCTAAACCCAAATATTCTTGTTTGCCCTCTCTAAGCTCAGGGCTAGCAGTTAGATGAAGCAGAAATCTACTTAAAGTGAAAAATTAATGACTGAGGGTTTCTGTACTGAACTGTATTATCCAATTGATAGTCTATAAGGCAGGGTATGAAGCAGAATGCCTTAGTTTCAATCATGCAGTTCCCCACATTTTTATCCTCAATGATTCATTCATCATGTTCCTCTTATGTGCATTCCTCCAATTTAACTTGGATTTTAAAAAACAACCCAATCTCTTCAAATAAATGATAGTTTCATTAAAACATGAACTTTCTTAAACAGTGATTTTTGATTCCAAAATTCTTTATCTTGGTAAAGAATGATGTGTTTAACTGGAAGTCACAGTGTGTGATTTCCTGATGTATATGCTATCTTTAAATTAATAAATCTCCATTTACAATAAAGTTTAATAGACAGTTATTTTTCAGGGGAAAAAGTTAAAGTTATTCAAACCTAGAAATAATTAGAGGTGACAAGTATTCAGAACAGAATAGGAAATCAATCACTGGTAACTGATTACTTTTTTCTTTTATTTTTATCCTTTAGAATCTGAACAGTTTGGCCAAGGAAATGATGAAGGAGGCAAAATGATGCTCTTTTGCTTCTTTTGCTATTTCAGTGAATCCAGAGATATGTAAAAACAGTGAAACTATCTTATTGGCCATGAATGTGAAAATACTACGAATTTTTAAGCAAGGCCTGGCCTTACTTGGCCGCTGTTTTGACTTTTGGAAATTGGCTTAACTCCCCCAAAGTCTCCTCATCTTTAAAGTCAATACAATGCTACTTTGGCTCAAAGGTGTTTGGGGGTTTTAAATAAAAAATGTTAATACCTGACATGGTGTCTTGCACATAACTGTGGCAATTCTTTTTTTTTTTAATCTACCACAGAACAAATGTAGCATAGCAGGAACATATGCATAGTATATATAATGTCACTTAGCAAACATATGCTAAATTTAACTTAACAAAGTAAGAGAAGTGGAGAGTAGACATCCCCAGCTTCCCCCAAGTCACCATGATAACTGGCTACTTTGTAGAGGATTCTTTTTCTATAGTGAAAGGGATGAACAGAATAACTTTCTTATCCATCTCTTCCTTCCCTTTGCCTCAACTCCAATTTTTATCAGCAGCATATGGAAAGGATGTTCTTAATTTGTGATTCACTGGGAAACCCTGGTTCCCTTTTCTCTTTCTTCTATTCCATATCCTTACTTTGTCTTTCTTCTTTTTCTTCCTCCAATTACAAGAATGGCATGAAGGTTTCAAATTACCCTGAAGTGTGTCGGTTTCAATTGCCTTGAGAATCCCGTGGACAGATGAGCCTGGCGGGCTACAGCCCATGGGGTCACAGAGAGTCGGACACGACTGAGCGAGTAATATTTGGCTTTTCAGTCAGTTGGTAATAGCTGTCTAAAGATGGATTCTTAGCAGTTTTGGTAGGAATGATCAATTAGCAATATCTGCTATTGGCACAGGAAAGGGCGAATAAACTGTGTGTGTGCCAAGTACTTGTCATTTCTATGCAAATCCCACTACAGCTATAGTTCTGCTTCATTATATGCTGAAACAGAGAAGGCAATGGTAACCCACTCCAGTATTTTTGCCTGGAAAATCCCATGGACGGCAGAGCCTGGTGGGGTGCCGTCTATGGGGCTGCACAGAGTCAGACACGACTGAAGCAACTTAGCAGCAGCAGCATATGCTGAAAGTCAAAAACAGTTTTTACATTATCTGCATAAGATGACAACCAACGGCTGGATAGCTTTGTCTCAGAGAGTTCATAGACCAGCACCAAATTATTTTTTATTAACAGCTTGTCTGGCACCTGAGCTGAAGAATTCCTTGAGCAAACGATGCTTTAATTCATGGAGATGTCAGGCTAGGTGCCTAAATATATGGATGGACAGACTAACAATTCTGACAATACTTAATAAAAATTTTGTGACTGTATTGGAAAAAATACTTAGCTGCATGGCATTATATTAAAAGCTGTTCTTAAACGACTAACATACATTATTATTAAAATAGAACATCATTTATTAACGATATGAGATTTGAATATACTCCTCAGAACTATTTTTACTATTTTTGATTAAGGAGCTTTTCTTTTCCAACAAATAAATAAGCACATTTCTGGATATTTACCCAGGAAGTACTGGTGAAAAGACCCGGCCATCTAAGGTGATCTACAGAACTGAAATGTCACAGGGACCTCCCACTACCTACAATTCTGTTCTCGCCAGTATTGGTCTTTGCAAGATTCTTCTCTGACTCATAGCTTCCAAATATAAACGTATATGCCAATAAAATAATTGTAAATGGGACAGTGCTGAATATTTGTCCTTTTCCTGAGATTGCTAAGAAGGCTGGAGAGACCTTTCTTCTCCTTGGATCTCAGGTTAGTAGCCTGATTGCTGTGGGTTCACCCAGCGAGGTGATGGAGGCATGCAGGTGTGTATGGTTTCCTGGGCCTTGGACCATGCAGAGAACAAAGTCTCTTTCCCATTCAGGGACTCTCCACTTGGGGCACAGAATGAGTACTGGCAATGGGTAGAGTGAAACAGAAGCTGTGCAATTTGTCGTTTTGAAATGTCAAAATATCTATTTCTGAGATGGGCATCTCATCTAGGTCAAATAGTAGCCTGAGTTCTAGCTTCTTGCTTCACACTACTTCCCACTGCTCTCAGGACCTGTAATCTGCAATTAAAAATGTAAATTGCAACCTAGGTGCCCGTGTGAAATGGGATTTTCAGTTGCATTTAATATCAGCAAAAAGGGAAAAAAGGAATTATCATATTCTCTGGTATTTATCATATCATCTCTGGTCATATCATTTTGGTTTTCAATTTATGCTAATAGCAACCTTTATAATACATTATTTAAGTTTAAAAAGTGGTTCAATGAAGTAAACAGTACGAGAGGTACATGGATACGGCTAAAAGTTTGAGGGGCACTGGTCTAGCCTAAGTCCCCCAACCAGTCTAACTGATTATTTAATTACCACCCCCCTTCATCAAGTTCAGACAGTCACCAGTCTTTATATGAAAAGCTGTCTGTATCACTCAAATGCTCACCATTGGCCCAGTCATCAGCTACCCCTATGCTGAGAAGAATCCAGAACTGATTCATTACAGCCTCAGAAGAAAACATAAGTTTTAATATAGTTCTTTAATTAATCCTAGTGTTTTCTTCAAATGTTCCTTTTTTTTTTTCAGTGCAACACAAATCAATAGGATTGAAGACAGGATTTGAGATAGGTCCCTGCTGCCTGCTGTGCCCTGTTGTTACACAGGACAGTTGTTTAACGTGAAACCAGATTCATGACACACTCACTCTTAACTATACTTCAATTAAGTAAAACAAAATTATGTTAAAATTATGTTAAATTATATAGACTATTTGGCTACATTAGTTAAGATTTCATTTTCAAACTTACAAATACAACTTGAGTTCACGACTGAGCAGAAGTTTAAATTTTATTTATAAACCATACGTGTAAAATATATGTTCTTTAATCTAAACAATCAATCTTAAAAAGCCCATTATTATTTTATTATTCACATATATATGAATGTGTATATGAGTGTGTGTATCCCTAAGTTTTAAAATTGAAAGTTTTTTATTCAATTTTAAGAAACACTTTACATTATATTATGGGAAAAAATCTTTTAAAATAGAACTTGAGGATATTTACTGTGCTACTTATACCAAACACAAAGCACACACAGAAATACAAATTTAGAATAATATCACTTTAAACTCTAAATTAAAAAAAAGCTTAAAGTCAGCTGAGGCTTTGTGTTTCAGATAGGTAAAATATTACTAAAGGAAGACTAAAACTAAGTAATTTATTTTGTTACTAAGAAGCCCATTTTCAAAACTGTCATGTGAGAGGCAAGGCAATTTTGTCATTTCATTAGTACATTTCTCAGCTTCAGAGTAATGTTATATCGCCCTCTAATGGGTTTTTTGAAACACTACAAACCACTATGTATTTTTAAAAATGGCACAAAGAATATATTTTATTGGTGATAAGCAAATTTCCAAGAGCTATAACCAATAGAAGGTTGCTTCAATCCCTGTTGGTATTAATTCATGATGGTTTAAAACCAATTAATATAGTTACCTTGTAAATCATACATGCTCAGTTTGAGGTTTACTTTGTAAGGTCATAATCACTTGATCTTTAAGATTACAGATTATGATTAGTCTTGCCAATAAAATCATTTAATTATTTTGTATCATATAAAAATTTAATGTATTCATTGTACCTACAGCTTGAATAATTATATATCCCTTCTTCTAAATTGGGATATTTGCAAGTATGTACATCTATAGCTCTGTATTTTTAAATAGTTCTGAGAATTCAAAGGATTGGGATGCTACGCCAAAGGTGTGGGTTTTATAGAGGCAGTAAGCTTCTTGGGCTATGCTTGACTTGCTATCAGGAGAAGCCTTTGATTACACATGTAAAAGCATGTTTCTGAATCAATTCAACTATTACCAGAACTAGGGGAATGGAAGAGTCTCCTTCATGTATTTTAAGATATGAGATTACATATGGCAAATATTTTATTGTATATTCAGCTAATAGTTTTAAAATTTAATACAGGCACAAAAATTAGTATAATTGCTAATTCTTCTCCATCAGTTTTGCTTTTACCTAGTTGATGGGTTCTATTTTCACTTTTTAACAGTGAATGTAAGATACAACTCAATAAAGATGATTGTATTAGTACATTAAGTTGACTGAATAATTACTTTCTATGTCTCACTGATATTAGGTATGTGTGCAAGCACACACACATATATATATTCCTTTTTGTTTGGGGGAATCACTTATGGAGATCAGTAATAATTTTGAGGAATAATTAAAGTGAATAAATTAGCCCTTTCCATGATTTTATTTATCCAGTTTCACAATAACCATAGTCCCCTGTGGTCTATCATTGATAACATACAAAATGTTAAGTGTAAGTGTATATGTATGTATGTGTGCATATAACGCTTTTTTTCTATTCAAAAGACAAAGAATTTTATTTCCTTTACCCAGTATTTGAACAATCTCCCTCTTGTTACCATTGATTAGAATCTTTCCTTTATCATTGTTTCACTCTCTAATTGGCTTACAAATCAACAGCTAATTCTATTTATGATTATTCATCATATTTTTCATATGGCTACTCCTTATATCTAAGCTTAATTTTCTTCTTGTTTAAATATACATTTTAATGAGTCTTTTAGTATGTGTCTGTGAACTTTTTAAATCTTGCCTTAAAAATTAGGCTAATAGAGGCAACTCAACTGATTCATTAATCTTTAAGATATGCCTTGAATTCTAAAACCCCAGGCATCTTACCTTATCTTACTTTAGTGATCTACATTTACTTCTGCCAGATTAACCTAGAATCAACCTAAAATGTGGTTTAATTACTAAGATAATCTAACACATGCTGGGAATGCTATGTCTAAGGAGAGCCAGGCGTGCATGCTCAGTCGCTCAGTTGTGTCCGACTCTGTGACCCCTAGGACTGTAGCTCGCCAGGCTCCTCTGTCGGTAAAATTTTCCAGGTGAAAATAGTGGAGTGGTTTGCCATTTTCTACTCCAGGAGATCTGCCCGACCCAGGGACTGAACCCAGGACTCTAGTATTACAGGTGGATTCTTTACCATCTGAGCCACAAGGGAAGCCCCCAAGGAGTGTCATTTTACTCTGAATCAGGGATTATACATCCACAGCATGAATGTCATTCCACCTGAGTTTTAACCCCAAGGCATCTTTCAAAAATTGGGAGTGTTCCTTTCACAGGGTCTGGAGGAAGGCTGAAGATCTGTGCAATACTTTGAGCACTTGCTACCTGTGTATTGGAGCTCAGTTCAGTTCAGTCTCTCAGTCATGTCCGACTCTTTGTGACCCCAAGGACTGCAGCACACCAAGCTTCCCTGTCCATCACCTACTCCCAGAGCTTGCTCAAGGTAATGGCCATTCAGTTGGTGATGCCATCCAACCATCTCATTCTCTGTCATGCCCTTCTCCTCCTGCTTTCAATCTTTCCCAGTATCAGGGTCTTTTTCAATGAGTCAGTTCTTCACATCAGGAAGCCAAAGTATTGGAGTTTCAGCTTCAGCATCAGTCGATCCAATGAACATTCAGGACTGATTTCCTTTACGATTGACTGGTTTGATCTCCTTGAAGTCCAAGGACTCTCAAGAGTCTCCTCCAACATCACAGTTCAAAAGCATCAATTCTTTGGTGCTCAGCTTTCTTTATAGTCCAACTCTCACATCCATACGTGACCACTGGAAAAACCCTAGCATTGACTAAACAGACATTCGCTGGCAAAATAATGTCTCTGCTTTTCAGTATGCTATCTAGGTTGGTCATAGATNTCAATTCTTTGGTGCTCAGCTTTCTTTATAGTCCAACTCTCACATCCATACGTGACCACTGGAAAAACCCTAGCATTGACTAAACAGACATTCGCTGGCAAAATAATGTCTCTGCTTTTCAGTATGCTATCTAGGTTGGTCATAGATTTTCTTCCAAGGAGCAAGCGTCTTTTAATTTCATGACTGCAGTCATCACTTGCAGTGATTTTGGAGCCAAGAAAATAGTGTCACTGTTCCCATTGTTTCCCCATCTATTTGCCATGAAATGATGGAACCAGATGCCACGATTTTAGTTTTCTGAATGTTGAGCTTTAAGCCAACTTTTCACTCTCCTCTTTCACTTTCATCAAGAGGCTCTTTAGTTCCTCTTTGTTTTCTGCCATAAAAGTAGTGTCATCTGCATATTTGAGGAAGTGTCACTGTTCCCATTGTTTCCCCATCTATTTGCCATGAAATGATGGAACCAGATGCCACGATTTTAGTTTTCTGAATGTTGAGCTTTAAGCCAACTTTTCACTCTCCTCTTTCACTTTCATCAAGAGGCTCTTTAGTTCCTCTTTGTTTTCTGCCATAAAAGTAGTGTCATCTGCATATTTGAGGTTATTGATATATCTCCTAGCAATCTATTGAAGCTAGCATGAAAATCAATCTCTGCTATTCCTGCTCATCTGAGCCCTCTTATTGTTTCCTTGTTTTACTTCATCTTAGAATATCTAAAAAATAGCATTCAGTCTTTGAACAAGTTTCCCCTGTGTTTCTTATGCCAGTGATAATTTCTATGGTTTTTCTCAATGCTAGTTATTAAATCAACAGCAATTTCATTTTTTCAGGATCTGGCAGTCTTCAAAAACCATCTCACAGGAAAGGTGTAGCTCCGATATGCTCTAGCTAACAATTCTTTTTTGTTTTCCAGCTTAATTGAGATATTATTGACATTAAGATAAAACTTTAAGGTATACAATGTGATTATTTGATACATGTATATATTGCAAAATGATTAACACAATTAAGTTAATTAACACTTCCATCCTTTCACATGAGTACCATTTTCATATGTGTGATGATAACATTTAGGATCTACTCTATTAACAACTTTCAAGTATATTATATCATGTTGCTAATCATAGTCACCATATTGTGCATTAGATCGTCAGAACTTATTCATCATATGGCTGGGATTTTGTTAACTTCAGATTACTCTTCAGCACTTCTACCAATCTACTCTCTATTTTTATGAGTACTAGCCAGCTCATCTAAGACCGTGATCATGTTGTTACATACATATTATTATAAGAATTGTGGATGTTACAATATATTGAATTCAATTGTTCACAAAATCCAGAAAGATTCTTCGTGCTTACTTTAATATATATATAATGGAATCACCTTGCCTAGTCTCATGGTGATATAACAGACCTTCAGTAAATTTTTAATAGAATTAATATACTTGATGAAATTGGGTTCATTTTGTTTGTTTTTGTTCATCTCTCTCACGAACTTAAAAATTCCTACAGATCACANAATCACCTTGCCTAGTCTCATGGTGATATAACAGACCTTCAGTAAATTTTTAATAGAATTAATATACTTGATGAAATTGGGTTCATTTTGTTTGTTTTTGTTCATCTCTCTCACGAACTTAAAAATTCCTACAGATCACAGGCCTTGTCTTACTCATTTTGTATATCTAGCCCATGGACACTGCATTTCATAAAGACACTCAATAGGATCTCCTTAAACAGAACCAAATGTATTCAAAGACATCAGAAAAAGACTCCAAATGACTTTGTGTACACACAGGTGACTGCTTATTTCAAGGCTCTGCATAGGACAGAGTGTGGCTATGATCCTTAAGCAGCAGAGCTGGAATACGTTGTTACATCTTATAATACTATATCACCAGTGCCAATGGGAAACAAGAAGAGTCACAGAAATCCTAATGCTGGAGAGGATACTTAGGGACTCAGACCAAACATCTAGGAGGACTGAAGGAGTGCAGATGGAATCATGGGATAGGACAATGGGAGGATGAAGATGGGAAAAGAAACTGTAATCACAGGATAATTACACAGATTTCAGTGAGGAGCCATTAGGTCTGTCTTCATCAGTGAAGTCAGTCTCTCCTTATCACTGTGCCCTATCACCCTTTCTCACCAACATAATACTGCCCTCCCCATTCTCCATGCTCTCTGCCTTGAATCTGCTAATGCAAATATGCGTATCTTGCTCACATTACACTTCACTATAAATGTTCAAGTTTCCCCAAATTGAGATTTCAAAACAATAAGAAAGGAAATACAACTACTCTGACTGCTTTTGTAGAAGAATTGAATCTGACTCCTTTATTTCCTAAATCTTGATTAGTCAAGTCTATGACTGTTGATGTAGTGTAATTAATTTATCACAAGTCATTAGATTTCCAACAAACAATCCATGTGGAATGGGATTTGTCCATTTGCCCTTGAGTGTTTCTAAAGAAAACTGTAACTGTTTCTTGCTAAGTACTGCAATTTACAGTCTTCACAAGTGTATCAAATACATTTTTTTTCAAAAGTTAGTGATAAAAATACACATAAATTAGTGTGATGAATTCTGGGGAATTCCAGAACCCCTAGATATTAGGTGCAACTCTAATGGGTCTACAGTAGAATTCTTCTTTCAAACTAGGATATGCCATGGAATTCATGAATCAGCAAAATAAACATAATGCATCTTTATGGATCATCAGTTTTATTCAATAAAGACATACTGCTTTTGTAATTAAAAAGGAGATATACCACGGGGTTTAAGGTTTTTTTTTTTTTTAATACAAGATTTTAAAAGCATCTTGACTGCATGGTCAATTTACTTTGTAGTAAATTGGCAGAACCCTGGGGTTAGAGGCTCATTATTTTCTGTCCCTACAGGTATTTCAAGTGGAAAAGTATAAGAAATTTTAATGCTTTCCTGTGAGTGAAACAAAGGAAATGCAGACTACAGAAGATCCAAGTTATGAATTCAATTGTTCACAAAATCCAGAAAGATTCTTTGTGCTTACTTTAATATATATATAATGGAATCACCTTGCCTAGTCTCATGGTGATATAACAGACCTTCAGTAAATTTTTAATAGAATTAATATACTTAACTATTCCTTCCTACTCATTGACAACATTCAGTTCAGTTCAGTTCAGTTCAGTCACTCAGTCGTGTCCGAGTCTTTGTGACCCCATGAATCGCAGCACACCAGGTCTCCCTGTCCATCACCAACTCCCGGAGTTCACTCAGATTCACGTCTATCGAGTCAGTGATGCCATCCAGCCATCTCATCCTCTGTCGTCCCCTTCTCCTCCTGCCCTCAATCCCTCCCAGGATCAAAGTCTTTTCCAACGAGTCAACTCTTCTCATGAGGTGGCCAGAGTACTGGAGTTTCAGCTTTAGCATCATTCCTTCCAAAGAAATCCCAGGGCTGATATCCTTCAGAATGGACTGGCTGGATCTCCTTGCTGTCCAAGAGACTCTCAAGAGTCTTCTCCAACACCATAGTTCATACTAGATAGTAATTTTTAGTATCAAGGAATGTGTTTATTACCAATCATTGAATGAGCTAACAATGGCTACATATGACTACCATACAAAAATGGAAACACATAAACTCACATGAACTTGTATACAACTGAAGTCATAACTTGGATTCTGTATTTCCTTAAGGTTTGGGTTTTACCTCATTCAAACTTAAACTATCGCAGTTCCACTCAATAGCACTAGCTGTTCAATCAGAGACTACCCAGAGTATGACACTTATTGCCTTTGTTTAAAGGGAATCAAAACTAAATTTTTTCATATAAATTATACCATAATAGATACACACTTCCCTATCTCTGTTGTCATGTTGGGAATTATACCAGATTTCTTCTAAAAAATAGGTTGTGTGGAATACACACCTCCAATATACAAGTTAAAACAAAACATGACAGGTAAAATTTTCTAGAAGTGTTATCAAGACTTAGCCAAAAAAAGCTGTCTGAAAAACCTCACTTTCAAAGTGCAAATTTGTTTTCCCTATTTTTGATAGAAAAATGAATGTTTTTCACTAATCAAATATGAAAATAATGTCCAAGATAATAATCAGATATCCTAAATAAATCAGTTTACTAGCAGTATTCTGACACAGGGTAGAAAATGACCTAATGTGAACTAAGCTATTCCTTCAAGGTCAGTCTTTTCTGAAACTTATCAGAAGTGTAGACGACAAAGACAGACATAACTGACACTTTGATTTCTGTAGAACAACTTGCAAAGTAAATAGAATTTATAATCCTAGTAAGTGAAATACCTATTGATAAAGATATCAAAAAGGAGAGTGAAGATTATGCTGATTAGCTCAAAAAAGTAGCCCACTAGACCAAATTAACTTGCAAAATACTATAATTTAATATTATAGTTATGTTAATATTATAATTATTAATATTAAAATAATAATATTACTAGTATAATTAGCCTGGTGAATATATTCATTTTCTCAATGTTTATTTTTATCTTAAATTCTTAGTATAAATATTTTTAGAGTTGTCTCTATTGTGCCTTGAAGTCTTTGTCCTCATATGTGGTTACAGTCTATAAGAAAAGATCATCTGAAAACCAAAGTAGGAATCTAGCCCAGGTTTAACTTACTGTTTTAATTCTACTATCAAGAGTGGACTCACATTCAGTCTAATTTTATTCAACACAAATAACTGTTTTTCAGTGTCAAATTCTCTTTTCCTCTGTTCGTATATGAAAAGGATAATGATACTATCTATCCCATACTTTGCTGTGAAAGTGGTGCACTCAATATGCCAACAAATTTGGAAACCTCAGCAGTGGCCACTGACCTGGAAAAGGTCAGCTTTCATTCCAATCCCAAAGAAAGGAAATATCAAAGAATGCTCAAACTACTGCACAATTGCACTCATCTCACATGCTAGTAAAGTAAGGCTTAAAATTCTCCAAGTCAGGCTTCAGCAATATGTGAACTGTGAAATTCCAGATGTTCAAGCTGGTTTTAGAAAAAGCAGAGGAACCAGAGATCAAATTGCCAACATCCACTGGATTATCGAAAAAGCAAGAGTTTCAGAAAAACATCTATTTCTGTTTTACTGACTATGCCAAAGCTTTTGACTCTGTGGATCACAATAAACTGTGGAAAATTCTGAGAGAGATGGGAATACCAGACCACCTAACCTACCTCCTGAGAAATCTGTATGCATGTCAGGAAGCAACAGTGAGAACTGGACATGGAACAACAGACTGGCTCTAAATAGGGAAAGGAGTGCATCAAGGCTGTATATTGTCACCCTGCTTATTTAACTTATATGCAGAGTACATCATGAGACACGCTGGGCTGGAGAAAGTACAAGCTGGAATCAAGATTGCCGGGAGAAATATCAATAACCTCAGATATGCAGATGACACCAATCTTATGGAAGAAAGTGAAGAAGAACTAAAAAGTTTTGATGAAAGTGAAAGAGGAGAGTGAAAAAGTTGGCTTATAGCTCAACATTCAGAAAACTAAGATTGTGGCATCTGGTCCCATCACTTCATGGCAAATATGTGGGGAAGCAGTGGAAACAGTGGCTGACTTTATTTTTGGGGGCTCCAAAATCACTGCAGATGGTGACTGCAGCCATGAAATTAAAAGACGCTTACTCCTTGGAAGAAAAGTTATGACCAACCTAGATAGCATATTGAAAAGCAGAGACATTACTTTGCCAACTAAGGTCCGTCTAGTCAAGGCTATGGTTTTTCCAGTGGTCATGTATGGATGTGAGAGGTGGACTATAAATAAAGCTGAGCACCGAAGAACTGATGCTTTTAAACTGTGGTGTTGGAGAAGACTCTTGAGAGTCCCTTGGACTGCAAGGGACTGATGGACAACCAGTCCATCCTAAAGATCAGTTCTAGGTGTTCATTGGAAAGACTGATGCTGAAGCTGAAACTCCAGTACTTTGGCCATCTCATGCAAAGAGTTGACTCATTGGAAAAGACCCTGATGCTGGGAAAGATTGAGGGCAGGAGGAGAAGGAGATGATAGAAGATGAGATGGCTGGATGGTATCACCGACTCAATGGACATGGGTTTGGGTGGACTCCAGGATTTGGTGATGGACAGGGAGACCTGGCGTGCTACAGTTCATGGGGTCGCAAAGAGTCGGACACGACTGAGTGACTGAACTGAACTGAACTGATCCCATACTTTGTTGAAAGGATGAAATAACTAAAGACATCTAAAACACTTAGCATGGGCACATGAGAAAGTGCTGAATAAATGTTAGCTTCCAATGTTATTATTAAATTTATAAACCTAGGCAGTTTCTAAGCTACTTATAATTTTTCTACTACCTGGGTTCCACTCTCAGTAAGACAAATAAAATGAGTAAATACATGAAAGGAACTAAAGAATAAAATTGAGACCACTGTCTCCAATTGGAGCAACAGTAAAATCAGTATGAAATAAATGAAATATAGTTGAAAACTCCATCTTTTGTCAAATCACTTATTAAATTACATATTACTACCCTTCTCAGGTTCTACTTCTTTCTCTTGCCCATTTTTCTCTTTGTCTCCAAAGGTTCCTTCTTATGCATCTGGTCATTGAGTATGCATTCTCTTTTTCCTCTAATGTCTATTCCAGAGAATTCAGATCTATTCTCTGAGGTCACTCATACTCAAAACTTCAGCTACCTTCTCTATGCAGCTGACTTACACATTTATGTTGCTAGACCTAACTGCCTCCAGATTTGCATATCAACTGTCTACTTGACTGTCTTCTTGTGTATCTCAAAGCCTTCTGATGACACAGAACAATCTTCTGAAATTTTTTGCCAAATCTCTAATCTGCCTGTCTCAGGTAATGGCACAACCATTCATCCATTCAAATAAAAGTAAAGTCATCTCTAATTCCTCCCTTCCCCCTCATATTCTATCACTATATTTAATTGTTTTTACCCCCCTCCCCAAATGTCTTGCATTTATTTACTTTTCTCCACCACTATCAACTCAGCCTAGGCTATCAGATTTCTCACTTGGCTGATGGCTCTTGAATGGTCTACTTCCTCTCCTAACACAACCAACCTTTTCTCCAAATTGCTTTTAGATCAAAGTAAGTCAAAGTTGCTCAGTCATGTCCGACTCTTTGTGACCCCATGGACTATACAGTCCATGGAATTCTCCAGGATAGAATACTGGAGTGGGTTGCCATGCCCTTCTGCAAGGGATCTTCCCAACCCAGGGATTGAACACTGGTCTCCCAGGTTACAGGCGGATTCTCTACCAGCTGAGCCACCAGGGAANTCAAAGTTGCTCAGTCATGTCCGACTCTTTGTGACCCCATGGACTATACAGTCCATGGAATTCTCCAGGATAGAATACTGGAGTGGGTTGCCATGCCCTTCTGCAAGGGATCTTCCCAACCCAGGGATTGAACACTGGTCTCCCAGGTTACAGGCGGATTCTCTACCAGCTGAGCCACCAGGGAAGCCCCAAAAGTGAGGACACCAGGGGTTACCCAGATATGAACTGGGGACCTCTTGATCGAAATATGCTCCTTAACCCCTCAATGACTACTCTTTGCTTTTAGGGAAAAAAAGACAACTACTGAACATAACCAATAAAGCCCTCTGAGATTCAGCTGTTATTTGTCTGATTTCAGGAATGTAGGAAAGGATTCTATGTGTACATTTGTCCGTAGGGGGATCAACCTGCTTTTACAGACTCTTCTAACACATTTTAGGCACAGTATACCTATATGTGGAATATTAAAATAAATGAAGACAGTCTCAGAGTAGAAATGGCATTAAAGTATTCTTTTTTACTATATCCTTTATAATTTTTAAAACTCAAATAGCAATCTTAAATACTTTATACAACATCATCGAAATTTGACTTCGGGAGAGCTGCTGCTGCTGCTAAGTCACTTCAGTCGTGTCCGACTCTGTGTGACCCCATAGACGGCAGCCCACCAGGCTCCCCCATCCCTGGGATTCTCCAGGCAAGAACACTGGAGTGGGTTGCCATTTCCTTCTCCAATGCATGAAAGAGAAAAGTGAAAGTGAAGTCACTCAGTCTGTCCGACTGTTAGCGACCCCATGGACTGCAGCCCATCAGGCTACTCTGTCCATTGGATTTTCCAGGCAAGAGTACTGGGGTGGGGTGCCATTGCCTTCCCCGTCGGGAGAGCAGGGCCTTAGAAACGTTCAAAAAAACTTTTTGTCCATTTTAAGATATCATTTGGCAATTGCTTCCTTTTTACTTTCACACCTTTTCATTTAGAATATTTGCTTAAAATCACTTTTGCATGACTAGGAAAAGAAAATAGTACATAATTTTATTTTTAAATTATCTTTACACTTTTGGCTATTAATATATTTTTTGGTTCAATTTTTTTTTCCTTAAACATTCCTTGAGTAACTATAATTTCCTTTGAGAATGTGAAGATTTAAAAGGCATCATACTGTAGAGCACAGGGAACTCTACCCAATAATTTGTAATAAACTATATGGAAAAAGAATCTGAAAAAGAAAAAAATATATATATATATGAATCTGTTAGCTGTACACCTGAAACTAGCACAACATTGTATATCAACTACAATTCAAAAATAAAATAAAATAAAAGACATCATATATATACTTCAGGAAGTAAAAATGCACTTCAACCCCCTCCCCAAAGTATCACAACACACATGAGACAAGGCAGAATTTAATCTAATCATTTACTTCTCTGCTTAAAGTCCTCCAGTTGTGCCTCAGTTTAGTTGAGTTCAGTTCAGTCACTCAGTCACGTCCAACTCTTTGCGACTCCATGAATCGCAGCACACCAGGCCTCCCTATCCATCACCATCTCCCGGAGTTCACTCAGACTCACGTCCATCGAGTCCGTGATGCCATCCAGCCATCTCATCCTCGGTCGTCCCCTTCTCCTCCTGCCCCCAATCCCTCCCAGCATCAGAGTCTTTTTCAATGAGTCAACTCTTCGCATGAGGTGGCCAAAGTACTGGA
>SJYX01016797.1:0-15685 GCA_006410675.1 Oreotragus oreotragus
TCTGTCCATGAGATTTCCAAGACAAGAATACTGGAGTGGGTTGGCATTTCCTTTTCCAGGGAATCTTCCCAACCCAGGGGTCAAACCTGTGTCTCCTTCATTGGCAGGCAGGTTCTTCACCACTGAGCCATTAGGGAAGCCCAAAGGGCAATTTACATAGACTGAAAGGCAGAGGGCTTAATTACATAGTTTGATGAGTTCTAAGGAGTGTACACACCTAGGTAACACACACTCTAACAAGGTAACAACTTTCCTAATATCTTATGTTTATTTTGATGGAAAAGCTAATAAAATTTGATGAGTGTTTAGGAAAAATAAAGGACCCAAGTCGGTGGCCTAATCCATAGGGAGATGGATGGCCATATAGTGAGGTGAACCATTTGCTCCCAAACTGAGCATGACAAGTAGTCCTTCCATCTACTAAAGGAAGGAAGCAAGAACTATAAAATGATCATCCATGGAGAGTCATTCCCACCATCCTTTACACTAAAGCCTAATGGAATAGCCAGATCTTGTATATGAAAGCTGTGCATCATGGCAGATTACCCAAGAAAAACCCCCACCTCAGCATCAAGCACTCCTATAACACTCTTTTGTTTTTAAACCTCTACAACCAGGTACCATATGGACCACTGGTTATCTCGACAGACACTGCACTTGGCTTAAAAACAAAAAAAAAGATGTCTTTGATAGTTGGGCTCACTTGATTAGGTCCATGAAATGCTGTTTCTGCCAGATGGAATTTTTTAAAAATTAAGGTCCTGGGACTTACTTGGAGGTCCAGGTATTAAGACTTCATGCTTCTTATTGCAGGGGACATGGGTCTGATCCCAGACCAGGGAATTAAGATCCTGCATGCTGCACAGTATGGCCNTAGGTCCATGAAATGCTGTTTCTGCCAGATGGAATTTTTTAAAAATTAAGGTCCTGGGACTTACTTGGAGGTCCAGGTATTAAGACTTCATGCTTCTTATTGCAGGGGACATGGGTCTGATCCCAGACCAGGGAATTAAGATCCTGCATGCTGCACAGTATGGCCAATAAATAAATAAAACACTATTTTAAAAAAAAATTAAAGTCCTGCTCTTAATAATAAGCTTCCATACCAAGCTTAGCTCAGATCATGTATCCAATAAAAGTGAAAGTGAAGTGAGTGAAAGTCACTCAGTTGTGTCCGACTCTTTGTGACATCATGGACTATACAGTCCATGGATTTCTCCAGGCCAGAATAGTGGAGTGCGTAGCCTTCCCCTTCTCCAAGGGATCTTCCCAACCCAGGGATTGAACCCAGGTCCTGGCACTACAGGCAGATTCTTTACTAGCTGAGCTACAGGGAAGCCCTGTATTCAATAAAGGTTTGATAAATAGATGAATAACCATTCACTATCAGACATCCATCAACACAAAATTATTCATTAATCACCACCAAATGTGCTATAGAGTACTGTGTATTAAAGAACAGTACATTAATGGACTTGTTTGGCCAACCACTAACAAGGGTGGGACTGTATGATAAACAGCTCAGAGGCTTGCAGCAGCTCCCTATGGTTTTCAGGACAAGCTTAGGGCTTTTAGGATTTGATGAGCTCTTCTTCACTCTGGCTTCCCTGGTGGCTCATTGTAAGGAATTCACCTGCAATATGTTTTAGATCATCCGCACAGTTTTTTTAAATTTACTTTAAATTGGAGGATAATTGCTCTACAATATTGTGTTGGTTTCTGTCATACAACAACATGAATCAGCCATGACTATACATATGTCCCCTCTCTCTTGAACCTCCCTTCCACCCGCCACCTACCCATCTCACCCCTCGAGATTATCACAGTCAACCCAGATTTTTGTTTTCATTTTAATAAAAGTTCTGGCAATCCAACAGCTTTTGGGAGAGAGGGAATGGGGACACAGAGAAGAAAAGTGGAACAAATAAAATATGTTGAACTGTCTCAACAGGAATCTGAAAGCTTGCTTTCAGTACAGCTATAAGTTGAATGCCCAGGGTAGGGCTACCAAATAAGCCATATAATCAAGATTCTCCATACTTTATCTGGTAGAACTACTGCTTCAAAATAACATGGCTAATCCATCCTTTCATTCATACACACATATATACACTTATTCAAAGGATACTGGTCATTCATCCATCATGTACCAGGAATTGTTCTAGGCACTGAGGAACTTTCATTCCAGTGACCATCCCCAACTGCTACTTCTGCTTTCCAATAAAGTCCATCTCACACGCCTTGTTAGGTGAGCCCACCTGCCAGACACATACATTTTCCTTAGCCAACGACAGCACTGGTCTTATTTTCAAGACGCAATCCCAAACTAGGGTATTCTACTTAACATAGTGATTGTCTGAGCTTAAAAACAAAGCAAAGGAATAATATACTTTTATACATATAAAAATATACTTTTTTACTATGTATTCAACAAAATATACTATTTTTACATAATATAAAATATAGTGTTTGTATATTTAAGTATTAAACTATTTTTTTAATATGTAAAAGTATACTTTTTACATTTTCCCATTTAAACCATGCATATTGAATGTCTTAATCTCAGGATACCTTCAAGTCCTGCCTTCTGCCAAATAGTGATAGAGCATTAAAAATGTATTTCTCCTTATGAAATGCCCAGCTGTGTCTTGATTTCATTCTACTGATCTGTTAGAGGAAGCTAGGTTGGCTCCACTTCAAATGCCTGCTATCTAATCTCGGCAGGGCATTTAATGTTACTCAATGATCCTTTATTCATCACTATTTCCTGCCCTATCACATTTCTCATAATGGCTGTCTCTCAAAATTCCTACCAAACTCCCCCCTAATCTATTCCTATTCCTCTCTACCTTTAATCTCAGTAGATTCCCTCATATCCTACTTTGCTGAGAATTCCAGGGCACTCTCCTCTATCTAATTTTTCTATATACTCTCATTTGCTTGTTTCCTTCTGTCATGGGAAAACTCTCCACCGTGTTCTCAATGACAGTCCAACATTTTGACATTCACTCCCTCATTCCCTCATATCTTCAGTCTTTTACATTCATCTGTTTCCTTCTGCTCAACCAATAAACATTTTAAAACCCTTCTAGAACTAAAAATAGCACTCAAAAAAGAACTCTCAAATTCTTCCCTACCCTTCAGAAGCTACAGATCTAGCTCTGACTCTTCACCATTGTCCCAGGCCTTTCTCTACTTGGGGATAAGTCAATAGCTTGTTTCTGTAAATAAAAAGAAACCATCCAGATACAGAACTTCTGGGGTAGAAACCTGTTTTTAAAGCAGGGGTCCCAAATCTCCGGGATCTAATGCCTGATGATCTGAAGTGGACCTGATGTAATAATAAAAATAGAAATAAAGTGCACAATAAATGTAAGGCACTTGAATCATCCTGAAACCAACCCCCACCTCCCCCAGTCCGTGGAAAAACTGTCTTCCACAAAGCCTGATCCTGGGGCCAAAGAGGCTGGAGACCACAGGAAATGACAGATAAGACAGCTGATATCTTCACATATAGATTTCTTATGCAGTAGAGATTGTACAATATGCTACTTCATGTTAGTAGTAAAGATTACTTGGACCTTTCACACAAAGTCAGAAAAGACTGTTGGCCTTGGTCTCCTGCCACGTTGCTAGAGATGACAATGATGCCATGCAGTAACTGCGCTTTGCTGTGCTTTGTCACTCAGTTGTGTCCAATTCTTTGTAACCCCATGGACTGTAGCCGTTTTTAGGGTTTGGAATGAAAACTGACCTTTACCAGTCCTGTGGCCACTGCTGAGTTTTCCAAATTTGCTGGCATATTGAGTGCAGCACTTCCACAGCATCATCTTTTGAGATTTGAAATAGCTCAATTGGAATTCTATCGCCTCCACTAGCTTTGTTTGTATTGATGCTTCCTAAGGCCCACTTGACTTCACATTCCAGGATATCTGGCTCTAGGTGAGTGATCACACTATCGTGATTATCTGGGTCGTGAAGATCTTTTTTGTATAGCTCTTCTGTGTATTATTGCCACCTCTTCTTAATATCTTCTGCATCTGTTAGGTCCATACCATTTCTATCCTTTATTGAGTCCATCTTTGCATGAAATGTTCCCTTGGTATCTCTAATTTTCTTGAAGAGATCTCTAGTCTTTTCCATTCTATTGTTTTCCTCTATTTCTTTGCACTATTTCTATTTCTTTTCTATTTCTTTCCTCTTTTCTTTCTATTTCTTTGACCACTGAGGAAGGCTTTCTTATCTCTCCTTGCTATTCTTTGGAACCCTGCATTCAAATGGGTATATCTTTCCTTTTCTCCTTTGCTTTTTGCTTCTCTTCCGCACAACTGCACTCATCTCACAAGCTAGCAAACTAATGCTCAAAATTCTCCAAGCCAGGCTTCAGCAATACGTGAACCATGAACTTCCAGATGTTCAAGCTGGATTTAGAAAAGGCAGAGGAACCAGAGATCTAATTGCCAACATCCACTGGATCATCCAAAAAGCAAGAGAGTTCCAGAAAAACATCTATTTCTACTTTATTGAAATATGCCAAAGCCTTTGACTGCATGGATCACCACAAACTGTGGAAAATTCTGAAAGAGATAGGAATACCAGACCACTGACCTGCCTCTTGAGAAACCTGTATGCAGGTCAGGAAGCAACAGTTACAACTGGACATGGAACAACAGACTGGTTCCAAATAGGAAAAGGTGTATGTCAGGGCTGTATACTGTCACCGTGCTTATTTAACTTCTATGCAGAGTACATCATGAGAAACACTGGGCTGGATGAAGCACAAGCTGGAATCAAGATTGCCGGNAATGTTATCGCACACTTAGTAGCCCACAAGATAGTGTAAACAAAACCCTTATATGGGCTAGGAAACCAAAATATTCTCGTGACTTGCTTTATTTCAGTATTCATTCAACTGTGGTGGTCTGAAACCAAATCTGCAATATCTCCAAGGCATGCGTGAACCTTTTCCAGAAATGGTTATTAATTTCAAAGCAAAAGAAGTACACAGTGGAGAAGCCTGGCAGGCGCTGTCTTAATCAAGTAAACTGGACAACATGAGCAATGGCACTCGGATGGGGTACCATGACATCACAGGTCACTTTGGGATGTTCCTGCTGGAGATGCAAGACCTGAACCTAATCACAAGTGATGAAATGAAATTTATATAATAGGGTGGGACAAGAAAAATTAAACATAAACTTTTCTCTGTGTGTGTGTGTTTGTTTGGGCCTCCACCTTCCCTCCCTAACTTGCGATATGCATCTAACCTACACATTAACCAGAGTTTTTCAAAGAAAAGAGTGCCTACTCAACCATAAAGACCAACTTCTTCCCTTTCTTCAGACGCTGGCAATCTAACTTCTTAAAGAGCAGCACTCTTTCCCGGCTCTGCAGGGAGTCATGGTGACTCACTTTGTCCACGCTTGCCTAGACTATGTATCCTCGGTGAACTTTATGTGAAATAGCAGTGTCACTTTGACGTAGGATCCTTTGTCTTAAAAATGTAAACAATTCTGCCCTTGACTTCTAATTAACAGGCAGAACAATTCTAAGAGCTTTCTGAGACTCTCTTCCCCGGGTTAAAATCCTCAGTTTGGCTCAATTAAAATTCCCCCCTTTTCTTCTTAACTTGAGGGTTAACTGAATTTTTGTAGACATATGTGAAAGTAGCTCAGTCATGTCTGACTCTTTGCAACCCCATGGATTATACAGTCCATGGGATTCTCCAGGCCAGAATACTGGAGTGGGTAGCCTTTTCCTTCTCCAGGGGATCTTCCCAACCCAGGGATCGAACCCAGGTCTCCCACATTGCAGGCGGATTCTTTACCAGATGAGTCACCAGCGGACCCCCAAGGAAACATCAGAGGAGCCCAGATTCAGGGACACACTTCAGAGCGCTCACTCACCTGTCATAGGTCATACAGCACCCCTTGCTGTGGGCAGCTGGGGAGGGGAACTGAGGAAATGAACCTTTTGTTGGATAACTGCCATTTCCTCTCATCCAAAATGATGAAGTTTCTATTAGCAGGAAGATGAATTGGGTGTCCATTGGCAACTGTTATGAACTGATTTATGTCCTCCCTTAATATTCACGTTGGAACTGTTATATTTAAAATGGATAACCAACAAGGACCTGTTGTATACCACGTGGAACTCTGCTCAATGTTATGTGGCAGTCTGGATGGGAGGGGAGTTTGGGAGAGAATGGATACGGGTATATGTATGGCTCAGTGATCAAACTGCCAACATCCACTGGATCATCGAAAAAGCAAGAGAGTTCCAGAAAAACATCTAGTTCTGCTTTACTGACTATGCTAAAGCCTTTGACTGTGTGCATCACAACAAACTGTGGGAAATTCTTAAAGAGATGGGAATAGTAGACTACCTGACCTGCCTCCTGAGAAATCTGTATGCAGGCCAGGAAGCAACAGTTAGAACTGGACATGAAACAACAGACTGGTTCCAAATTGGGAAAGGAGTGTATGTCCAGGTTGTATATTGTCACCCTACTTATTTAACTTATATGCAGAGTACATCATGTGAAATGCTGGGCTGGATGAAGCACAAGCTGGAATCAAAATTGCCGGGAGAAATATCAACCTCAGATATGCAAATGACACCACTCTTATGGCAGAAAGTGAAGAACTAAAGAGCCTCTTGATTAAAGAGAAAGAGGAGAGTGAAAAACTTGGCTTAAAATTCAACATTCAGAAAATTAAGATCATGGTATCTGGTCCCATCACTTCATGGCAAATAGATGGGCAAACTGGAAACAACGAGAGACTTTATTTTGGGGGGCTCCAAAATCGCTGCAGATGGTGACTGCAGCCATGAAATTAAAAGAAGCTTGCTCCTTGGAAGAAAAGCTATGACCAACCTAGATAGCATATTAAAAAGCAGAGACACTACTTTGTCAACAAAGGCCCGTCTAGTCAAAGCTATGGTTTTTTCAGTAGTCATGTACGGGTGTGAGTGACTATAAAGAAAGCTGAGTGCCGAAGAACTAATGCTTTTGAACTGTGGTGCTGGAGAAGACTCTTGAGAGTCCCTTGGACTGCAAGGAGATCCAACCAGTCCATCCTAAAGGAAATCAGTCCTGAATATTCATTGGAAGGACTGATGCTGAAGCTGAAACTCCAATACTTTGGCCACCTGATGCAAAGAACTGACTCACTGGAAAAGACCCTGATGCTGGGAAAGATTGAAGGCAGGAGGAGAAGGGGACGACAGAGGATGAGACAGTTGGATAGCATCATCAGCTTGATGGAAGTGAGTTTGAGTGAATTTCGGGAGTTGGTGATGGACAGGGAAGTCTGGCGTGCTGCAGTCCATGGAGTCGCAAAGAGTCAGACACGACTGAGCGACTGAACTGAACTGATATGAATGGATGAGTCCCTTCATTGTTCACCTGAAACTATCACAATTGTCAATCAGTTATGCTCCAATACAAAATAAAAAAGTTTTTTAAAAAAATAATAAAATAAATAAAATAAATCATGTTGGCGAGCTAACCCCCAGGATCTCAGAATGTGACTGCATTTGGAGTAAGAATTTTTAAAGGTGGGATTAAGTTAAATGAGGTCATAGGGATAAACCCCACTTCAGTATGAGTCCTTTTTAGAGGGGACAGACCCCACAGAAGGAAGGCTGCATGAACACACAGGGAGAAGACGGCCGTCTACAAGCCAAAGATGAGGAGAAGGGGACGATAGAGGATGAGATGGGTGGATGGCATCACCAACTCAATGGACATAAGTTTGAGTAAACTTTGGGAGTTGGTGATGGACGGGGAAGCCTGGCATGCTGCAGTAAATGGGATCACAAAGAGTCAGACATGACTGAGCAACTGAACTGAACTAAACTGGAGTGTAGCCCCCCAGACACCTCTGTCCATAGGGATTCTCCAGGCAAGAATACTGGAACAGGTTGCCATGTCCTCCTCCAGGAGATCTTCCCAACCCAGGGATCAAACCCAGGTCTCTTGCATTGCAGGTGGATTCTTTACCATCTGAGCCACCAGGGAAGCCCAAGAATACTGGAGTGGGTAACTTTTCCCTTCTCCAAGGGATCTTCCTGATCCAGGAATTGAACCAGGGTCTCCTGCATTGCAGGTGGATTCTTTCCCAACTGAGCTACCAGGGAAGCCTTAACCGGCTCTAAATTCCGCTTCCTGCAGGAATGGGTAATTTTATTAGCAGACTGCACAATGTATCACAGTGTATCACAATGATCTGCCAGAAAATTCTGCCATATATATATTCCTGGAATACACAGTCAGTCCAAAGGACTGGAGAGCTTTGAGTTTCAAAACCACTCAGCTAAACAAGGCTTATGGGGAAAATAAAGGCTATGCATGAGCAGTGTAGCCAAGGCAAGTGTCAGGTAAAAACACACTACAGATCAACAGATTACAGGACTTTAAATTTTCCAAACGTGGAATGGGTTAGACAGTTTACAGGTGGTGGACTTGGGTGAAAATGGTGTGTCAGAAGTCCCCTCCTAAAAAGCGCTGCTCTCATATTTGTTTTAATTTATCCAACACTTTTTGACCTCATGACTCATGAAATGACTGAGACAACTGTTAACTGCAGATGCAAAACCACCAACACTAATTCAGCTAATTTACAGATTTCCTTTGGTGATTTAAAGAAGATTCCAAAGTAAGTATAGCTTGATTTTTGAGGCTCATCTGTATCAAAGCTCAGCTATAATTGGTGGAATGGGTTGAAGTGTCTCTACCCCAAATTTCTATGTTGAAGTTCTAGCCCCCAGTACCTTAGCACCTCATTCGGAGAGAAGGTCTTTATGGAGATAATGAAGGTAAATAGGATCATTCAAGTGGGTCCTATTCCATTCTCACTGGCATCTTCATAAAAAGGGGCAATTTGGACAGAGAGACATGCATAATGGCAGGTGATGTGAAAACACAAGGAGAAGACAGTCATCTATAGGTCAAGGAGAGAAGTCTGGAACAGATCCCGTGCTCAGAGGACTCCCACCCTGCCCACATTCTCATTTTGGGACTTTCAGCCTGCAGAAGTGTGAAAATGAAATTTCTGTTGCTGAAGTCACTCAGTTTGGTTGGCTTACTCTATCACAGCAGCCTTAACCAACTATCTCCAGTGGTGAGGGCTAGCATGAGATGCTGGTTAGTAGCGACTGACCAACGGCCAGGGTAAGCAGACACAGGATTACAAAGGTACAGGGCTTCCTAGAAGGCAGAGTTTAGAATGCAGCCGGCATGAAAAATCCAGCTACAGCTCTGTATATGAGTGAGTTTTCTAAGGCTACGAGGTGCTGGCCACGTTCTGCTCTTTTCTGTGACAACATTCAACAACAGTCTTTATGACCCAGTAATGAGCATGATTCAAAAGCAGAGACATTACTTTGCCGACTAAGGTCCGTCTAGTCAAGGCTATGGTTCTTCCAGTAGTCATGTATGGATGTGAGAGTTGGACTGTGAAGAAGGCTGAGTGCCGAAGAATGGATGCTTTTGAGCTGTGGTGTTGGAGAAGACTCTTGAGAGTCCCTTGGACTGCAAGGAGGTCTAACCAGTCCATTCTGAAGGAGATCAACCCTGGGATTTCTTTGGAAGGAATGATGCTAAAGCTGAAACTCCAGTACTTTGGCCACCTCATGCAAAGAGTTGACTCACTGGAAAAGACTCTGATGCTGGGAGGGATTGGGGGCAAGAGGAGAAGGGGACGACCGAGGATGAGATGGCTGGATGGCATCACTGACTCAATGGACGCGAGTCTGAGTGAACTCCGGGAGTTGGTGATGGACAGGGAGGCCTGTGTCATGTATGGATGTGAGAGTTGGACTGTGAAGAAGGCTGAGTGCCGAAGAATGGATGCTTTTGAGCTGTGGTGTTGGAGAAGACTCTTGAGAGTCCCTTGGACTGCAAGGAGGTCTAACCAGTCCATTCTGAAGGAGATCAACCCTGGGATTTCTTTGGAAGGAATGATGCTAAAGCTGAAACTCCAGTACTTTGGCCACCTCATGCAAAGAGTTGACTCACTGGAAAAGACTCTGATGCTGGGAGGGATTGGGGGCAAGAGGAGAAGGGGACGACCGAGGATGAGATGGCTGGATGGCATCACTGGCTCAATGGACGCGAGTCTGAGTGAACTCCGGGAGTTGGTGATGGACAGGAAGGCCTGCCTGGTGTGCTGCAATTCACGGGGTTGCAAAGAGTCAGACACAACTGAGCAACTGAACTGAACTGAAATGAATGAGCATGATACACAAATTCAATTAGATGCAGCATACTCAGCAATTGCAGTATCATAACAAACATGTACAGAGTAATTGCTTGCTCTCGGATTCAAATTCTATTTCTCCTGAGAGACCCAGCAACAATCTGCAGGGAACATCCATAAGTCTTTTGAAATTACAAAAGTATCAAGTATACATGGTTGTTTTTCTTATACTTTCTAATACTCCTCCCCAAGTAAGATTTAGGCATTCCCATAAATCTGAAAAAAGACACACAACCACCTTCCCTGAATATTCAACACTGACTTTAAACACAAGAAAAAACTGTCCCCCAAATCAAAGGCAAAATTATGGTAATAATATGTTCTCAGTGTTTGCTCAGGGAGAGATCTATGCTAGGATCCTGACAGAGGACATGTGGATACGTAACACGTACATCCAAACAATCTAGGATTGAGGAATAGTTTTGTATCAACAAAGAAATTGCTTAATAAAATCATCAATTTAAAGGTATAATAAGGTGACTCATGCCCAGCAAGAATTAGGTCCCCTCCCATTTCTTCTGCTGTCAGCTCTCAATTACTTGAAGTCACTTTCACAAGCGCCAACACGCCATATGAAGGAATGCTGTGCCTCTCCACCAGGTTGGAGGCCTTCCTCCAAATAGGAAAACCACACTAGTCTGGGGGCCTCACAGGTTCACTTACAAACTTAGATCCTATCAACTATGAGACAAGGCTCCAATCAGGCAGCACAGATAGAACCATGTTGGCTTGGAAAGACACATACATGTCATCCTGATTATGCCAAGAACAATTTCTACAGCATTGTGGTAAAAAAGCCTTTTAATATTTAAATTATTACTAAGTCACTAGGCTATCAGAGATTTCCAGACGTTGTCCAATTTTCTGCTTCTAAATAGGACAAAGAGACTTATTTTAATTTGGAGATAAACCAACTAACATCTTCAAGTCAGGGTCACCCTTCTGGCTGTGCAGGTTGTATCCTGTACAGGGTTCTCTGCCCCAGTGAGTGGAGGCTGAACCCCAGCCTGTTCCAGCCCAGGTGCTACATCTGCCTGGAGGACAGCCATTCTCTAACTTCACAAAAGCTCTTTAAGACCAGTGCCACATTCACCTTCTGCATGGGTACCCCTGGGTATAAGTCTAGAATCACTGCCATGAAAAGCAGTGGCTTTAAACACATTTAGTTCAGGAAGTGACACAGTCGGTGTGCCTGGAATTTAGAGAATAAAAGCAGTGGCAAGTAGCAGTAGTGGTGAAGAACCTGGCTGCCAATGCAGGGGACTCGGGTTCCATCCCTGGGTTGGGAAGACCGCCTGGAGGAGGGCGTGGCAACCCACTCTAGTATTCTTGTCCAGAGAATCCCAGGGACAGAGGAGCCTGGTGGGTTATGGTCCACAGAGTTACAGAGAGTCGGACATGACTGAAGCAACTTAGCATGCACACATGCAAAATGAGGAGGTGTTGGCCTGGGCCATGACCTGCAAGCCATGTGGGCCATCTTGAGAATTTAAAGATTATCCTACATCCAGAGGGATGATACTAAACGGTCTTAAGCATGGGGGTGACCTGATACGATTTGTGTTTCTAAAACCAATCTCCCTTGCTCCACAGGGAGCCAGAGAGGGTGTGGGAAGGTTCAGGTGGGAACTGGTGGGTGGATCAAGTGATGGCAGAGAACTGGACAAACTATCCCAGGAGACTGAATTGACAGGACTTTGGGAAGGATTAGATGGAGGCTGAAAGTTTGAGAGAGAAGGAAAAATGTCCTGGATGATGTACAAAAAACTGGGCAGATGACGGAGGTCATACATAAAGAACACTGTGAGGAGTAAGTTTGGCAGGTTATGGTCATAGGTTCAGTTTTAGAGATTTCCATAAAGCAGTGGGTGAATATGCTAGTAAATGCTAGTCTTCAAGTAAGATACTTACATGTGTTTAAAATAAAATCTGAGAAATACAGTGTCAACCAGGATTTTGGAAGTATTCTGGGCTGAATATAAGGTTATAGTTCTCAAATTCTTGTCTATGACCACATTCCTGACCCCACCCCAGAGTATTTTCGGTTTGACCACTTGCTCTGAGGGTAAAGAAATATCTGAAGAAAAAGGGGGAAAGACAGCCCACTTGTAGGCATTCCAGGTCACGTAACAGGCTAACGGCCATCCCCTTCTCTGTCTTGCCTCCACAACTTGTTCCAGTCCTCATCTGTAGATTACTGATAAATTAAGACACCAAATTCATGAAGAACAGTGAGTCTCAGGGTGTGGTTCCCAGCCCAGACAGCATCAGCAAAACTTGGGAACAGAAATGAAAATTCTCAGGCCCCAGCCCTGACCCACGAAATCAGAAATGCTGAAGGTGGCCCTGAACAATCTATACTTTAACCAGGCCTCCAGGTGACTCTAAAGCACATCCAAGTTTAAGAATCACTGACAAAATCCAATCAGATTTCCCACAACTGTCTGTTTCCTAAGTTCCATAATTCTATTTCGTGCTACAATTTCCTCAGTCCTCCAAAATTATAGTCAACATCTAAGTAAGACTCCTTCTCCAGGTGAGGCCATCTCTCTTTTGGGTCCCACACTATCTCCCTCAAGGTGTCCAGACACCCAGTTTTGCCTCCACTAACCTGAACTCTACCTACATCTTCAAGTCCACTGTTGGTGGCGCTGCTCTCCTGCTCTGAGCTCTCTCACTTGATTCCAGCTGGGCCACTCAGAATGTTGCTTTGTATTATACACCACGTTAGCACCTTCCTACTGGGATCCTGCCTTTTTTTTTTTTTAAACTCAGCATAGTGTCTGATATAAAGAGAAAACCTAATCAAAGCTAAATGGTTGTTACAGATCAGTGTTTCTCAAGGTGGAGTCTATTGGCAAGTGTATGTTGGTTGAGAGGACAAGGTCTCAGCCCCATTTCTAGTCTATCAAACTAGCAACTTCTACACACTGGGGTCTGTACCTTCAGTGCACACTGAAATTCCATCACCCCTGCTGTAGATGAGATTCAACTTATTCACTACAGGCTTAGAAGAACTGCTTCTTGAGTACAGAACACTTAATGAATCCCTGAACTAAAATGAAATGAAATGACAAGAGCTTATCTTGTTCCTAACCTGTGGTCCATACCGTAAATGTATTCTTCAAAATATAAAGGTTTAAAACAATGATAATCACACTTTATCCTCAACAAATACTGTGGAATAATTTCTTACCAGGGTCTCTTCCCCAGCCTACACTTATGGAACTGACTTTTCAGTCCTAATGAATTTTATTTTTTAATTGTTGGTCCAGATACCGGGGCTTTAAGACCACTTAGAAAATATCTTTTTCATCTATTTCTTACAAGTATTCATTTGTAAATTGTTAATGTAAGCTTCAACAGAATGTAAACATGGAATTTTAAGTGTAAAAAGAAAATACCAAAATAGCTGTCAAAAAGCAAATGACATTATTTATAACTAGTGGCACATCTTCTCACAGCCAAAAATATTTCCTGGCTTTAGTTATGAAAGTTAAATTTAGTTCCCCACAACCAACTGCCCCACCACTCCCTCCTATCAAGCGGGTACATGAGCTTCACCTTTGATCTCCCCAACACCCCCAAAATGCCTGTAAACTGACAAATCCATGGTCAAAACAGTTGCTACAGAGCACGTTATATAACAGAAGCAGAAGGAAAAGACATGTGATTTTTAACAGCCTTGTAAGAGAAGTAGCTATGAAACAGAAAATGACAAGCTCTTTTCTAGAATTAGCGTTGGGTCTTTCTGAAAACAATTTGTGTTCATCTTTATTTTGTCAAACACATGCAAATCCTTTGCTTTTAAACTGTACTAATTCAGTTCTCACTATCCCTTTCTTAACTGAGGTAGGAAGTGGAAAACAGACACATACACATCTGAAATCTACAAAAATTAATAGCCTTGGGGGTTTTGATGTATGTTAACTTTTATTTTTTTTAAATTGCCAAATTCCATTTCTGAGATGTGTTTTAAAAGAATTTTAATAGTTGTTCATGGACAGAACCTATTTTGGGTCATTCTGGCTAGCAGGAAGATGTTTCTTTTTTAAATTGATACACAATTTAAATAAAGTAAAAGTAATCCTTTTTAGGTACACAACTCAGGTTATTTTAAATGTTCATAATCATTAATTTTTTTAATTTTTATTTTTTATTGAAATATAGTTGACTTACACAATGTTTCAGATATACAGCAAAGTGACTGTTATACATATATATGTTTTCTTTTTCAGATTCTTGTCCATTATAGGTTATTACAAGATATTGAATATAGTTTCCTGTGCTAAACAGTAGGTCTTTTATTGTTTATTTATTTTATATATAGTAGTGTGTATCTGTTAATCCCGAACTCTTAATTTATCCCTCCCCCATCCTCTTTCCCCTTTGGTAATGTAAATTGGTTTCCTATGTGGATGAGTCTATTTCTGTTTTGTAAATAAGCTCCTTTGTATCTTTTTTTTAAGATTCCACGTATAAGTGACATCATATGATTATTTGTCTTTCTCTGACTTACTTCACTTCATATGATAATCTTTAGGTCTATTCTGTTGCTGCAAATGGAATTTTCCTTCTCTTTTATGGTTAACTAATATTCCATTGCATATATACCACATCTTCTTCAGCCATCCATCTGTCCGTGGACATTTAGGTTGCTTCCATGCCTGGCTCCTGTACATAGTGCCACTATGAACATTGGGGTGCATGAATCTTTTTGCAATTCAATGAGTTTTGATAAGTGCATGCAGTTGTGTAACTACCACCAAAACAGTATTGAGCTGTGTTGCCTGGTACAGTTGCCACAGGTAGCTAGTCAGCCCTTGAAACATAGCTGGCGCAAAATCAGAGATGTAAAATATAAGACTTTAAAGACTTGGTTTTTAAAAATGCAAATGCATATATCTTATTAATATATAGTGAAATTATAATATTTTTCTTATACTGGGTTAAATATAGTACAGTTTAATTCTACCTTTTTCCCCCTTTTTTAATGTACTTATAAGAAAATTAAAAGTTAAAAGTAACTGGCTAGCATTTGTGGCTCAAATCACATTTTTATTGGACAATGCTGATACAGTAATAGATTATTTCTGTTCCCCAAAGAATGCCCTCAGTCTCCTTACAACACATACCATTTCCACTTTCCTGGCTCCTAATAATGACTGATTTCCATCCCTAAAGTTTTGCTTTTAAAAACAATGGATGAATGGATAAGAAAGCTGTGGTATATATACACAATGGAGTATTACTCAGCCATTAAAAAGAATACATTTGAATCAGTTCTAATAAGATGGATGAAACTGGAACCAATTATACAGAGTGAAGTAAGCCAGAAAGAAAAACACCAATACAGTATACTAACACATATATATGGAATTTAGAAAGATGGTAATGAGGACCCTGTATGCAAGACAGCAAAA
>SJYX01016797.1:18053-77686 GCA_006410675.1 Oreotragus oreotragus
AGATACAGATGTGTAGAGCGGACTTATGGACTCTGAGGGAGAGGGAGAGGGAGAGGGAGAGGGAGGGATGATTTGGGAGAATAGCATTGAAATATGTATACTATCATGTAAGAAATGAATTGCCAGTCTATGTTCAATGCAGGATGCAGGATGCTTGGGGCTGGTGTATGGGGATGATCTGGAGGGAAGATGTGGGGTGGGAGGTGGGAGAGGGGTTCATGTTTGGGAGTTCGTGTAAAAAAATAAATAAATACCAAAAAAAAATAAATAAATAAAATAGGCAAATAACAAGGGCCTACAATATAGCACAGGGGACTATATTCAATATCATGCAACAAGCTATAATGGAAAAGAATCTGAGAAATAATACATGTATATGTGTGTTTGTGTGTGTGTATATATAACAGAATCACTTTTCTGCACACTTGAAACCAATACAACCTTGCAAATTAACTATGCTTCAATAAAAATCATTAAAAACATAGTATGGAAAATTATTATAAGTCAATTTGTAATGAAAAATCTTGAATATATTTAAACCCATAGCTTTGTTTTTTGGCTTTATTTTATTTAAAAGTCTCTACTTACATTGCTTTTGTAAAAATAAACAAAGACCAATCAAAAATAAATAAATAAAAAATAAAAAAATAAAAACAATGGGTTGGTCAAAAAGTTTATTCATGTTTTTCCCTAATACCTAATGGAAAAACTAGAATGAATTTTTTGGCCAATGCCAAATTTCCTTTTTGTGTTTCTCCATAATTATCTCATGTTGTTTTTAGAGCTTTAAAAAAAAAAACTACTTTTAACATTAAAAGATTTGAAAAAGTCTTACCTGATAATTTCCTATAATTTTCATTAACCAGTAGCCTTTTCATTAACCAGTTCCAAAGCCAGTAGGCCACCACAAATGCATTCTGGGTAACAAACCGTCTTGAGATGTGCACAAGTGGTTCATAACTGAATGGAGACCATTGTGCAGACACACAACAGCATCCATTCACAGATGCTGCCGGAGATCTGAGCCAGAGGTGAGGAACCTCCCATAGCATAATTGTATTCAGCCTCAGGGAAGTGGAGAGAAAGCCTTATCTGTGCTAAGAAAAGATAGGACAAAAATGTAAGGCACTGAACAGGTAAATCATTTAAAGGTGGGAGGAAGAAGACAGACAGGAAGTGGGGGCTACAGGGATTATCTACTGGTGGGAACTCTGCAGTGGCTGATGATAACAGCCAAAGAGATAGAGAGACATCCAGTCCACAACCCACCCCACACCCCACTGTTCCCATTCGCAACTGTTTCCATTCTGCTTTTCTTCTGATTCCCTTCAAATTAAACTGAAGTTAATTAGAATTTATAGCAGGCTTTCACATTTTCTGCTCCTATTCACATTCATGATTCATTCCTTCTTCAGACACTGTATACCATCTTTCTGATTTTCCAGAATATAAGAACAACACTGTAGATGAGCTCCTATCCATGTTTTCTCCCACTGAGTTACTTAGAATGCCAGTCTATCTGCCTCTGAACTCTTCAGGTCCTTCTGGATAATCAACCTTAGGCACATCTCCTTAGACTTCTACCCCTGGCTCCCACCTCTACTGCCGGGAGCCAGCATGAGGAGTCCCACCCGTGGCAAAGGTTATGAGGTTAAGGGGTCCGACAGGCAAAGGCAAGTCCAGCCTTAAGGGAGCCTTGCTGGAATTTCTCGAGCATCTAACCCCAAAACCAGAGTCTGCCTGCCGTACTGCATTATGCTTTTCACTTACACTTCTGACATTACAGGGGGCTATCCCCGACCACCTTTCTCTGGAAAAAGTTAACTTAGAGCTCCAACTGTGCTGATTCCCATCTGGGGCATAGAGGCTAGCCATGTCTACTTATTTGCCCAGGCTTCTAAGACCCACACAAGAGGGAGACCAAGGCAGGGCACCCTCCGCTATTCAAGTGGGCGCCTGTGGCCCTACATAGATGATTCAAGTCCCTTGTCTTGGGGCTTTATTGGCTTTCTATGTGTACAAAGGAATACAGCCTCATTCTCTCCTCTATTCTCTTAACTGCAAACTCTTTCCTTATCTCTCTCCAAATCTATATATCTCTCTCGCCACGCCGTCCCCGCTTCGAATTACCCTGGATCCACTGGGGCTGGACCCCGGTACTCTACTTCTTTCCTTTGCAATCTTCTAGAGAATGTGAACAAAGGTCTTTGCATGTTGAACATTTTACTGCTAGTCCTTTAAGGAAAGGTGGTAAAATGCTAACTGGGTTCTTTGAGCTGGGGTTCCTTTTTCCCTCTGAGATAATTAAAAGCACCAGTGGGGAATTCCCTGGTGGTCCAGTGGTTGAGACTCTGCTTTCACTGCCATGTTGTTGACGTTGCTCAGTTGCTAAGGACTGTAGCCCGTCAGGCTCCTCTGCCCATGGAGTTCTCCAGGCAAGAATAACTGGATTGGGTTGCCATTTCCTTCAATCCCCAACCCAGGAATCGAACCCAGGTCTTCTGATTTGCTGGCAGATTCTTTACCAATGGACCAGGTTCAATCCCTGGTTGGAGAACTAATCCCACAAGCTGTGTGGTGTGGTCAAAAAAATAAATAAGAGCAGCTGCAGAGATTATATCTTCCCACCTTTCCCCCATAGATTTCTTGTGGAAATTTCCACCAAAGGGACTCTACCCATCCAGAGTGGATGACACTTATTTTACCAGTGCTTAGCTCCAAAAGATCCTTCTCTGTACTTCTACCCCAACTGGAGAATGGACTAGAAATGAAAAAGTCTTCAGGGTGGCTCCCATGTTAGTGACTCCCTGGGAAAGGAGGGTTACCCATGACCACCAGAATCCCAGAGGGGTTCACAGATCTGCCACCATGCTGGCAGATGCAGACACTACCCAAAATGACAGACAGGGACTTGCCTTGTTCTCCTGGAGGCTCCAGTTCACTTGGGGGAAGACATTCAGAAAACCAAGTATGGCTATTAAATGCACACATGAATGGGCAATGGGTTTATTTTTGAAAATTTAAAATAAAACCGAAACATTTTGCCCATAAGGGCAATGCCAATGAAAGAGATGTTTCAGGTTCCTCAATTATGGAATGAAAACAACCATCTGCCATACATCCCATTATATATAATATCTAATCATTATAAAAACTCTGCAAGGAAGATATTATTATCTCTACGGATGAAGCAAAGGTTAAAAATGACTTAGATGCTGCTAGACGTGGCCTGGAACTTGGTAGGCTCTCAACTGGAAATGTACACAGTTGTTTATTTTCAAAATACTGAAAAATAGAGGGCATATTTTAACAGAGAGGGAGGAAAGGACTATAGGTTCTCTGTACTTGGTGTTACTCAAGGCACTATCAGTCTTGGCCCAAAGTAGGTATGAGCCTTGATGCTAAGGAATAAAACAAGAAAAGTTATACATTTATGTTTGGCAATTGTACAAATGATTTGCACTGAGTTCTCACTCAAGAAATAAAAAAGCTAATGCTATCATATAACAGCCTGGCCACAGGACATTGGGGAATTCAAGCCACAAATGGGGTTAATAACTGCAATGCCTACTAGAAAGGGATGCTGTAAAGACTGAATGAGACAATCTATACTCAGACTGTTCATACTGTCTGCAGTGTTTCAAAATGCTTCAACGTGAACAAGTTAGCAAAGCTGATAATTATTTTTAACCTGTACTCTAGGGCAGTTGGCATTTGAAGAACTAATCAAAAGCTCATATAGTTGACTATAAAGTCAACTATAGTTCTCTTTGATAAAAACTACAGGGTTTTCACTTAGCATTAATGGCTGTCGCCAGGGAAGGCAATGGCACCCCACCCCAGTACTCTTGCCTGGAAAATCCAATGGACGGAGGAGCCTGGTGGGCTGCAGTCCATGGGGTCGCTAACAGTCGGACAGACTGAGCGACTTCACTTTCACTTTTCTCTTTCATGCATTGGAGAAGGAAATGGCAACCCACTCCAGTATTCTTGCCTGGAGAATCCCAGGGATGGGGGAGCCTGGTGGGCTGCCGTCTATGGGGTCACACAGAGTTGGACACGACTGAAGTGACTTAGCAGCAGCAGCAATGGCTGTCGCACATGATTTTTCATCATTCAAATGATCTTCATGATGGACTCTAAGTACTGTACAGACATTCCCACTCTTGCATAAACTGAATTTAAGACTCTATGCAAGCCAGTTGTCAAAATCTTTCAAAACAGTGCCCTGGATGGGCTTCGCTGGTGGTTCACTGGTAAAGAATCTGCCTGCCAATCAGACACCACCGGTTCAATCCCTGGTCTGGGAAGATCCCACATGTCTCAAAGCAATTAAGCCCATGCATCACAAAAACTGAGCCTCTGCTCTAGAACCCAGGAACCACAACTACTGAAGGCCACGTGCCCTAGAGTCCATGCTCCAAAACAAAAAAAGCCACCCTAGTGAGAAGCCCACGCAATGCAACTAGAGAAAAGCCCACACAGCAATTAAGACCCAGCACAGCTTAAATACATAAATTTTTTTAAAAAGCAAAACAGTGTACTCATTTAAAGATTCCCACGAGTTCTGTTTCTAGACACTTTGAAGGAAATTTTGCCCCTCAATCCTAACAAGAAAGTTAACTAAATCCCAATAGATTAGCTAGAGTATTGTTCCATCTGGCTCTAACAAAACTTTCTTTCAGAGTGTTATCCAAATGAACAAGAGGACAGACCACAAGATGTTCCAGAGTAGCTCTGTCCAAAAGAACTTTCTACGATGTCAGAATTTTCTTTTTTTTGCCCAGCACAATAAGGTTGCCCACAAGCTACTAAGATTCATTTCTGTTCAGCCACTCAGTCGTGTCCGACTCTTTGCGACCCCATGGACTGCAGCACACCAGGCTTCCCTGTCCCTCACCAACTCCTGGAGCTTGCTCAAACTCATGTCCATGGAGTCGGTGATGCCATCCAATCACTTCATCCTCTGTTCTCCCCTTCTCCTCCTGCCTTCAATCTTTCCCAGCATCAGGGTCTTTTCCAATGAGTCAGTTATTTGCATCAGGTGGCCAAAGTACTGGAGTTTCAATTTCAGCATCAGCCCTTCCAATGAATATTCAGGACTGATTTCCTTTAATATTGACTGATTTGATCTCCTCGTCCAAAGGACTCTCAACAGTCTTCTCCAACACCACAGCCGAAATGCATCAATTCTTCAGTGCTCACCTTTCCTCATGGTCCAACTCTCACATCCATATATGACTACTGGAAAAACCATACCCTTGACTAGACGGACCTTTGTTGGCAAAGTATTGTCTCTACTTTTCAATATGCTGTCTAGGTTGGTCATAGGTTTTCTTCCAAAGGAGCTAGCATCTTTTAATTTCATGGTTGCAGTGACCATCTGCAGTGATTTTGGAGCCCAAGAAAATAGTCTCACTGTTTCCATTGTTTCCCCATCTATTTGCTAGGATGTGATGGGACTGGATGCCATGATCTTCATTTTCTGAATGTTGAATTTTAAGCCAGCTTTTTCACTCTCCTCTTTAACTGTCATCATGAGGGTCTTTAGTTCCTCTTCACTTTCTGCCATAAAGGTGGAATCATCTGCATATCTGAGGTTACTGATATTTCTCCTGGCAATCTTGATTCTGGCTTGTGCTTCATTCAGCCCAGCATTTCACATGATGTACTCTGCATATAAGTTAAATAAGCAAGGTGACAATATACAGTCTTGACGTACTCCTTTCCCCATTTTGAACCAGTCTGTTGTTCCATGTCAGTTCTAACTGTTGCTTCTTGACCTGCATACAGATTTCTCAGGAGGCAGGTAAGGTGGTCTGGTATTCCCATCTATTTAAGAATTTTCCACAGTTTGTTTTGATCCACACAGTCAAAGACTTTAGTATAGTCAATGAAGCAGAAGTAGATGTTTTTTTCTGGAATTCTCTTGCTTTTTCTATGATCCAACAGGATGTTGGCAATTTGATCTCCAGCCTGAATATCTGAAACTTTTCGGTTCACATACTGCTGAAGCCTCACTTGGAGAATTTTGAGCATTACTTTGCTAGCATGTGAGCCTGCTATAAGGTAGCAATAAGGAGACCTACAGTTCTCATCACTATTGTTAGTTACAGGTAGTCACTGAGCACTTGAAATGTGATGAGAATGACTGAAGAAGCATTTTTATAAGTTTAATTTTAATGATCACATGTGGCTACCCTGTTGCACAGCACAATTCTGGGGCTTACAAAACAAGACTATATGATGTTTTTGTGCCTGCCATTAAACACTTGTATCCGTGGCAGAAATTCAATCTAAGAGTTGCTTTCATGGCAATATGGGTTGGTGAAGTTGTGGGAGAGGAGACCTATACTTCTCACCACTGTTATTGTTGACTAACAATCTTCAACATTTATGATGTATAAACAGATTCCTTGAAGTTGGTACCCAGTAGCAGCAGCCTGGCTCTAGGGGGCCTCTGGACTTAGAGGCAAACCTGTATAAACTGCAAAAGCTAAGACTGGGGTGAAAATACACAACTCAGAGGACTGTCATGAAAATTAAATGACCACACCTGTGAAAGCACCACTGAACTTTGCTAACACCAAAATGCTATTTTCACCACCATCCTTCTTTAAGTACATGAGCTTTAATAAGGCTTTATCTGTTTGGGAATGGGCATATAAATCGAACGTAGGAAATTATACCCATCCTCTCCCTCAAGAAATTTCAGCTAAGAATTCGATCTGGAAAAAAGGATATCCTTGTCACAACAGTTCTTATAAGCAAAATAAACCATGGAAACTTCCTCTTTTCTAAAGAGCATGGACTGTAGTCCATTTAAGTTATGTTTATGTAGTCCAAGTAAATCTCTATGTTGGTTTTTGTCTCTGAAGGTAAAACGATACATTAATATGTAAAACCACATTATTGCAGCACAAGATAAATAAAACAAATTCAGGACAGTGATCCTGGGAGATGTGAGGAAAGACGAGGATCCGGGAAGGAATACAAAGAGACTTAAGTTTCATCTCCAACATTTCATTTCTTTTCACAAAAACAATGGGTCAAATATGCCAAAATGTTGACTTGACCAAACTTAGTTGTAAGTATTATAGGTATTAAATCACTGATTATAGTCTTATCTATTATTTTTCAAAATTTTATTTTGACCTAATTTTAGATGTACAGAGAAGCTCCAAATACAGTTATCCATGTATCTTCACCATACTTCCCTTAATGTTAACATCTTATGCATCCATAGTACAATAACCAGACCAGAAATTTAACTTTGGGACAACACTATTAACTAAAATTAAAAACACAATGAAGTCTCCCCAGGTTTCCCACCCATGTCCTTTTCCCATTCTGGTAATTCCATTAGTTATTTCTCTCTAGTCTTCTGCAGCTTCTCAGTCTTTCCTTGCCTTCTATGGCCTTGACACTGGTTATTTTGTTGAGTGTCTCAAAAATGGAGTGTGTCTGATATTGTCTCATTATTAGGCTGTGATTACACATTATGGGCAAGACTACCACAAAAATGACGCTGTGTCCTTAGTGTACCATATCACAGGTTTGTGATATCTTTTTATACTGTCAAAATATTTCATAATTTCAAAAGATGAAAAATCAGTAGCTGCAGAGAATCAGAACCAAGAGTACACATACGAATGTGTATGTAAATCAACACATACACACACAGACACACAGACACACACACACACACATGAATGACAAAAGAGGCTTATTATAAGGAATTGCCTCATGCAAGTTAGGGAAGTTGAAAAGTCCAAGGTGTGCCCTCTGCAAGCTGGCGACCCAGAAGAGACAATGGAGCAGTTCAAGTCCAAGTCCAGCAGCCTGAGGATCAGGAGAACTGATGCCGTAAGCTCCAGTTTGAGTCCAAAGGTAGGAGAAAACCAATGTTCTAGCTCAAAAACGGTCAGGCAGAGAGAGCAAATTCTCCCTTCCTCAGTTTTCTGTTCTATTCCGGTTTCAAAGGATTGGAGGCCAACCCACATTAGGCAGGGACCATCTGCCTTACTCAGTCTACTGATCCCAATGTTAATCTCATCTGGAAGCACCCTCACAGACACACCCAGGATAATGCTGAACCAAATATCTGGGTACCCTGTGGCCAAGTCAAGTCAACACATAAAATTAACCAAAATAGTAGCTTAATTTCTAAGTCAGAAACTTTCCACTTTATATATTTAGGGTCTAAATCCCACCAAGTCAAATGGATTTGAGGAAGCATTCCAATTTTTAAACTTGTCATTATTATTGGCTTCAGTTCTAAAACACTAAATTCACCACATACTATCATTTTTAAAACCTCAAGAGCTTTATTATAGATAATTCTGCTTCAAGAGAAAAGGTAATGAGCCAGCTATACTATTTAGATAATATACCTGTGATCCAAGGAAAGGAAGGTCACCAAGTCAAAATAAGGCCCTAGGAGAGATGAACATAACTGGTATTGTTAATGAGGACCCTGAATCCTCTGATTTGTTATCAGAAGTAAAAGCTAAGTCACCTTTTAGAACTGATTACACTCCTCAGCATGGCATCCTAAAGATGTGTTATTACTTCAATGATGCCTTAGGAAAAAATATCAGAATAAATTATGTAATATATAGGGGTGCCCTGGTAGCTCTGACAGTAAAGAATTTGCCTGCAATGCAGGAGACCCAGGTTTGATTCCTGGGTCAGGAAGATCCCCTCGAGAAGGGAATGGCTACCCACTCAAGTACTCTGGCCTAGAGAATATATAACAAGCAATTAACAGTGATTATCCTTTTTCTGGGGTAGGTGAGAAGGCAAGTTTCAAGAACTTTGGGCAGTATATTAAATATATATGTATCATATGCATTTATAATGAAATCTATATGTATACATATATACACAAACACATGTATATATACTGAGAAAGAGAAAAAGTATACCGAGAAATGGCAGCATGTACAAACATATAAGATTCCAAGTTTTCTCTGATGCTTCCCCTATGTGAAGCTCTTTTCTCTTCAGGATGATTCTAACTTTAGTAGTTTAGGCTGAGAAATAATTTTTTTCCACTTAAATGTTTATGTTTAGTTCAAAGCATTCCATTTGCATGGGTAATGGTATGGCACACAGCTTCTCCCAGAACTTCACTCCAGCTGCATGGAAAGAAAGGAACTCATGAATCCTTTTCTAGGCTCCCAGTGCCCTAGGAGGCAGTCATAGAGTTTTTATGAAAAGCCAGAGCAGAGGAATCCAGATCTCATCATGCCAAAGAGGAAGGTGAATATTTATTTTAAATCTCATTTTAGCCTGCTCCAAATGTGGATGCCATTGCTTGGGGCCAGTCCTATGGTCTATGTACTTAGAATACACAGTTCCACTCAAAGTAGTTGCTTCCAAGGCACCAGAACACAGGTTTAATTTTGGCCTAAGTCCCAGGAATCTTTCAGGGAGGAGGCAGGTGGTCAGCCTCCCGAGAGACAGGAGTGTGTAGAGGGTAAGAGTGCAAGGTCTGGAGCCAGACCGCTTACGTCTGAACCCAGGTTCTCAGGTTTAAGGTTTGGAGATGTGGAAAGGGTACGTAACTGCTCAAGGCCTTGGTTCCTTTGTCTGTGGGTGGTGGTGGTTTAGTTGCTAAGTCATGTCTGACTCTTGGGACACCATGGACTGAAGCCCACCAGGCTCCTCTGTCCATGGATTTCCCTGGCAAGAACACTGGAGTGGGTTGCCATTACCTTTTCCAGGGTATTTTGTAAAACAGGGCAACTAACAATGCTTAAATGATTGGGGAGCTGTGAAAATTAAACAATAAGCACATACAAAGTGCTTAGAATAGGACCTGGCATGCGGTAAGTGGCCAATAAATGCTACAGAGGAGGCTGCTCCTGACCTGAGCTCCCCAGAATTAACCTAGGACCCCAAACACTCATGGAATGTGTGGCATCTGTGGTCACCTGCCATGTGGCCTCTGTAGAGTATAGATGGTGTCTCCCCAATTCCAATTCTGCCTATTTTTCACACCAGGACATCATAACTTCTGAAACAGACTGACCAAAAATAATCTAACAAAACCTAGAAATTTAACCAGTGGGACTGACCAGGTGGCTCAGTGATAAAGAATCCACCTGGCAATGCAGGAGACCTGGGTTCAATCCCCGGGTCGGAAAGATCCCCTGGAGGAGGGCATGGCTACCCACTCCAGCATTTTTGCCTGGAGAATCCCATGGACAGAGGAGCCCGGTGGGCTACAGTCTGTGGGTCACAGAGTCAGATGCGATTGAGCGACTGAGCAAGAGCGTGAGAAATTTAACAAGTACAACAGCAAAAGCATTGTACTGATACTGAGCAAACGTAGCAAACGTTAAATATAATCTTGTTAAATGGAAATAAAGACACAAAAATGTTTGAAAAAGACCTTTTAGCAACTAATAGATTCCAATGAGCTCGAGTTCTTTAAGTCAGATCAGTGTTTCTGGGCTTTTTCCTTTTCGTGTGTGTGTGTGTGTGTGTGTGTGTGTGTGTGTGTGTGTGTGTGTGTGTGTTGAAACCTATGCTTCTTTTTGGATAAATATAAAAACAGTATGGTTTCTTTGAATTCTGTTTGTAACTTGAAAAATTTTTTTAAAGTGACCAAAAAAGTTATAAGCAATATTAATTTAGGAACATGCTTTTTCAACATTGTAAATCAACTATACTTAAGTGAAAAAAATTTTTTTAAAAAAACATTAAATGTACTTTTTCCAAGTACATATGTACTCCACTCCTTGGAAACTCTGAGTGGAAGCCCTGCTCCCTTCCTGAGAATCACTGATTGACTCAGAAACAGTACCCACAGCCCCACAGTTTAGACTAGGCTGGCAGCTGCTGTAACTACATTTGTTAAGATGATTCTACTGTTGGAAAGTTTAATTTTTGTTTAGCCTCTGCAACCGACTGACTGCCTTCAATCCTACATGACCCGGTTGTCCTCAGAATTTGCACATTTGGGAAGCAGACAATGAAAGACTTACTACCTCCACCCATAAAGTGCCCCCCAGATCTCTCACCAATCCCCTCATAATTCCATGATACCCTTGGGAAGGGGAGGGCAGACCAGGAAGTGGGAGGACCTAGTGAGGTCAGCAGGGGTGTCAGCAGAGGAGGATGACCAGGAAAAGCAAAGCTCCAAGTCTAGAAAAAAATCAAGGCACCTCATGTTATTGAAGAGCCTGTCAAAGGAGAACAAGGAGAACAAGGACAGAGATCCAGGTAACAGAACGGGTGTAAAATAGTACAGACAACCTCAGGAATAAGGCCGAAGCCTAGCTGGGCAGCTCAAAGAATACAGAGGTCCTCAACAATGCATTCCTCCATACCTGTCCACACCCACCTTCACATTTTCTTCTAACACCGGGAAATAACCAAGTATTATTACAATCAAGCCCCCTGCCCATGCCACGTATCCCACCCTTACTCTCCGAAAGAAGCAGCCAACCTTTTAAGTTCTGAAACTGTCCCCCAGTACTGACTGTACCCTCTTCTGTATTTGGGGAGTAGGTGCAGAAACTAAGCTGGCCTCTGCCTCCTCCCTCGCTTTCTCACTCAGACACAGATGAAGTAGAGTCTAAGCCCACTGTTACCACCTCATCTCCCCCTGTCCATTTCTCAACCCAGGGCAAACCTACTCATTCTATTCTCATGAAAGCCAACCAATATCATTCCTGCTGTGCCAAGTGCCTTGAAGTTTTGTTTTGTTTGCTTGTTTTCATCATGCTGAGCATTCACTTTGAGTTAACCAGAAGAATGCCTAAAAAATGAAGCCACTACCTGAGTATGGGCTCACAGGATAAAAGCCAAGTTCCCTAACAGGGGTGGAAGGCTTTCCATGATCTTAGTGACCCTGTTTACCACTTCATGCTTGATCTGCACCCCACACCTGGCTGTTTCTCACCTGGGAGTTCTTGCTCACGTGTCCCGTCTGCTTGCAAGGTCCTCTCCCCCAATCACTCCCTCCTTTTCAGCTAACTTCCACACCCCACTAAATACTGAGATCAGAGGGAGTCTCCTCTGGGAGGCTTCTCCTGATGCCCCCTCCCAGATCTCCACCCTGGCGGCACAGGTACCTCCTTCCGTTCTCCCATGACATTAGTTTTAAGTTCTGCTGCTGGAGTTACCATTTCATCACCTATAAAAGGCTGTTTATGTCCATTTCACCAAATAGGTTCTAAATTCCCTCAAGACAGGAACCATCCTGGACACCGACATGGAAGAAACTGTCATGGCATTTGTCCTTCTGCCATCAAAAGGAGTCTTGTCAGCTGAGCTGATGAGGGGATGGGATATTTTGGGAGCAAGGCACTGGCTCCTGCAGCTTTCAATTCCTTTCTTCTCTCCTCCCACACTGCTGACTCTAACTTGGGTCCTTCTGTTACCATGGTAACCAACAGTCCCAGAACACAGACTTCTGGCAGTTGGACTTTTAGCTACTGAGACTCGGGACCTGAAGGATTTTTCATGTCCCCAGTTTATGGCTCAGGAGTTGGCAGCACCTCTCTCACGTGGGCAGCCACCAAGGCAGAACATTACAGAGACTACAACAGGTGCATGCCTGCGTGCATGTATACTCCTACCCTCTCCCCCAGTTTCTATGGGACATCACAGAAAAACTGCCATCAGAGGGTGGAAGGACGCGCATCAACATGGCTATAACCTTTCTGGGAAGCAACTTGGTATCAACTCTTAGACGCCTTTAATACATTTGTGGCCTTTGATCGATTAAACCCACCTATAAAAACATAAAGGGAGACACAAAGATTTATTAACAAGGGGTTTTCCTATAGATCTATTAAGGACAATATCTAAGTCATTAATAAGAAAGTGGTTAAAATAGACAGAATAGCCAATATACACATTTAATGTAGGTTATGCCATCAGTTCAGTCAGTTCAGTTGCCCAGTCATGTCTGACTCTTGGCAACCCCGTGGACTGCAGCACGCCAGGCATCCCTGTCCATCACCAACTCCCAGAGCTAGCTCAAATTCATGTCTATCAAGTGGGTGATGCCATCCAATCATCCCATCCTCTGTCATCCCCTTCTCCTCCTGCCTTCAATTTTTCCCAGCATCAGGGTGAGTCAGGTTTCCAGTGAGTCAGTTCTTTGCATCATGTGGCCAAAGTATTGGAGCTTCAGCATGAGTCCTTCCAATGAATATTCAGGACTGATTTCCTTTAGGATAGACTGGTTTGATCTACTACTTGCAGTCCAGTCTGCCTGCAGTGCAGGAGACCTGGGTTCAATCCCTGGGTTGGGAAGATTCCCTGGAAAGGGGAAAGGCTACCCACTCCAGTATTCTGGCCTGGAAAATTCCATGGACTGGATAGTCCTCAGGGTCACAAAGAGTCAAACAGGACTGAGCTACTTTCACTGTCACTTTCAGGTTGTGTCATAAAATATAATCATCTCAGTTTCAACTGATGTGACTTTCATACCTACATATACACATGATAGTACATATATATATACACATATATATATTGTTGTATACACATAAGTACATATAAATAAAAAGAAAAGATTATAAGGAAATCCACCAAAGTGTTTTCATGATGATTATCATTATCTCTGGACAGGGGAGTCACAAGCATATTTATTTTCATCTTCATACTTTTTTATATTTTTCAAATTTTATAGCATGATCATTTTTCTTTTATGATACAAGTTTTTTCAACTGTAGTAATAGATGATAGGAGGCATCCAGTGAAGATGCTTAGCGGAGAGGGTTGTATAGAGAAGGTTTTTAAAGGGAGAGGGCTGCCCCTTTTGTTCTTCATTGGAGACTGTAAAACAGATGAACTTCTCTCAGAGTGGGATAGTTCCAAATAGAAAAAAGAACGGATAATGTTATTGGGTAAGTGCCATATTACCCTCCTCTTCTCCCCAGTCCCACTTAGATTTTCTCTTTTGAAGATCCCTGGGATGAGGGAGACCTGAGATTTGAGCCTTCAAACTCCATGGCGCACTCATTCTCCAGCAGCTCTGAATCAAACCTGAGTCTCTCTGTGGGCTATTTCCCCTGTGAGGACACCCTGTCCTGTGAAGACTCGTCTTCTGAAGGTCCTTCAGTCCACTTTGTCCCTCCTATCCAAGGGTCATGGCGGACTGAAAACACAGGGAGGTGCCTAGCGAGACGAGACCAAATACAGGATGGCCCAGAGCAGTTCTGCAAACTCAGCATCACCCTGGCCTGGGATGTTGACGTGGCCTCTAACAGTTCAGACTCGGCCGCTAACTGTGACCTAAGTGGAGACAACAAAGACAAGCACCCCAAAGAGAAGACACAGATGACTCTCAGCAAACTGGATGGTCTTGTGCAAAAGCTTGAGAAATTTCTAGAGAACCAGAAAGACAACAAAGATGATGACTCTGTGTGCCCTGAATCTGCTCAGGAGGAGGACTCCCAGCTGCCTAGCAGCTCCCTTCCAGGTATTGCTCAGGTTAGTCATCAAGAATAAGGTAGCTGTCGAGACTTGGCCAAGTTCAACCCACTAGAAAATGAAGATGTCAACCAGTTTCCAGAGATGCTTCCAAGGCTTCAGAACCAGGAGCTTGCTAAGGTGAGCAGAGAGGTGCCTCACAGGCAAGCACAGGACGGGCCTGGTGGAGGGTCCAGGTGGGAACACATGGAGCATTACTCCCCACTATAGAAGGGACAGAGCAGAGGGGAAGGCAAAATACTGAGGAGCCCTGAGACAAAGAACAGGGTAGCAATGTAAAGACAACGATTATGACCAAAATACGAGTGTGTGTGTGTAAATATTAATGAGTACTGAAACTGAGCACATATAGCTGGGCTGTGTATTAGTCATTCAGTCACGTCTGACTCTTTGTGACCCCCATGGACTGTAGCCTGCCAGGCTCCTCTGTCCATGGGATTTTTCAGGTAAGAATACTGGAGTAGTGGATAGCCATTCCCTTCAACAGGGGATCTTCCTGACCCAGGAATCAAAGCCAGGTCTCCTGCATTGCAGGCAGATTCTTTACCATGTGATCCACCAGGGAAGCCAGTTAAAGGATCTGAGCTCCATAAATGGATAAATACTGACCCCACTGTCGTCCAGGTTACACAATATCTAACGTTCGTCTTCTTGGCAGATAATAAGTGAGGCAACTGGCAGCCAAGGTACAGATATTGCAGAGATCTCCTCAGTCTTATCAGGTCCACCAGAGAAGGAGGACACTCACTCCAGCAGAACCCTCTCACGTCTGAACTTCGGGTGGGTCTTCCGCTGGCTAAGGCCCCAAGTCCGCTCCTCACTTTTGGGGAGAGAGGACCCCAAGGAGGCCACTGAGCGGCCCCGTGAACTGGCACAAAAGAAAAGATTCTCTCGCAGAAGCAAGAGAATCCAACCTCAAGAATCCTTCGAATTAGGATACCCCATACCACCAGATTTTTAAACTTTTTGGTAGTCCCTATTCTACAATCCCCACAAGTTGTGTTTCCCAATAAACAAAATGGATATTCTTTTAAAGAATTTATTTGTTTGTTTGTTTTTGGCCGCCCTGAGTCTTCACTGCTTTACAAGGGCTTTCTGTAGTTGTGGTGAGTGGGGGCTTTTCCCTGCGGTGGCGTCTCTTATTTCAGAGCACAGGCTCTAGGGAACAAAGGCTCAGTAATTGCTGCGTGTAGGCTCAGTAGTTGTGGTTCATGGAGTCTAAGGGCACAGTCTCAATAGCTTAGTTGCCCAGCAGTATGTAGGATCTTTCCAGGCCAGGGATCGAACCAACGTCCCTTGTATTGCAAGGTGGATTCTTAACCACTAGGCTACCAAGGAAGCCTGCAGCTGACTTATTATTTAAGAAATAAAGCCACGTAAACACATGACTATAAAAGGTTATGGCAAGTAAGAGTATGCACATGGTCCATACTGAATACTAAATAACCAATTCAACACGGGTAGGTTGATTTTAAAAGGTTTCACATATGAGAGTCTTTGATTCACAAATATGGTTAGTCTAAAATGGAGGACTTTACAAATTGGCACGGAGCTAAAGTGTGCAACCCTGGCAGGTTATACATGACAGACACTGGCAAGGATGTTGTCCCAGGAAAGAAAGTACCATGGGAATGAAGAAATCAAAGAATAGTGCATTTTTAGCAATCTATGCCTATGGTTACACCCTGAGTCTCTGCACAGCTGACTCCTCACTTTATCTACCTCTGAGAAAATTTCCCAATTCAACTAGCTCATGTGAATGCCCTCCTTCACCTTCAGCTGCTCCCTGACTTCACCAAGACTTTGAGTTCATTACCCCATGAATTGCATTCACTTCCTTCCAGGAGCAGACTCTGCCCCTCCTTCTCAAGCCATGGCACATCCACCACATCCACAGGCACTGACAATGACTGCGCTTTTCTTTTCCCAGATCTTTTAATCTACACTCTCCAAACTCCCCAATAGAACAACAGTTTTCCTTCTCTCACAAGAGCCAACACACAAACACAGAATTACCTTCTCCACTTTCTGGAGAATTCCCGCAATGCCTTCTCAAGTCCCCCCTTGCCTGAGGCACTCATCCTTAAAGACACTGCTCCAGGGTTGCTAAGAGGCTAAAAGTGATTCTTGCAGTTGACATCGTCAGCTTTACTTAAGCTCTCCCCCAGTCCCCACCTTCACACCATGGCGTGTATGTTTCAGCTCTCTTGATATGACTATTTTACCTATAGACTCTGACCTCTTGAAGACAAGCACCAGGTTTTAGTTTTTACTGCAATATCTTAACAGAGTCTGCTATAGAGTGCTCTATCTCTATATAATCATTTTAAGATTTGAATATATTCTATTTCTCTTCCTACATAATTTTTTTTTTAATGAAACACAATAGCTTCGAGTTCCTATTCCTTAAGTCAAAAAAGTTACTGGTCAGCAGGGTTAAGAGTAGGAAAAGAGGGTTGGGGGAGATAGGAAGAAGAGGAAATGGCAATCTGCAGAAGGTCAGGGGAGGTGGTGACCTACGAACTGAAAAAACTAAGGCCAGAAGAATTTAGCAACTATCATTAATTTGACGGAGAAGGCAATAGCAACCCATTCCAGTACTCTTGCTTGGAACATCCCATGGATGGAGGAGCCTGGTAGGCTGCAGTTCATGGGTCGCTAAGTCAGACACAACTGAGTGACTTCACTTTCACTTTTCACTTTCATGCACTGGAAATGGAAATGGCAACCCACTCCAGTGTTCTTGCCTGGAGGATCCCAGGGATGGAGAGCCTGGTGGGCTGCCATCTATGGGGTTGCACAGAGTTGGACACGACTGAAGTAACTTAGCAACATTAATTTGAAAATTTAATTCAACAAATATACAAGGAGCCTTATTGTTGCTTTAGAGGAGACACTAGAATACACCCAAAAGAAAAATGACAACTCCTACTATCATGGAACTTGTAACCAGTCTTACTGTCTGTTCAATTCTTTATTAAATAAGTCAACCTCTGAGGAAAAACTCACCCCAAGTGAACTACTATAAGATTGCCCACATTAATAAGAAGCCCTGTTCATTTGTAAGATTTCCAACATATTAGTGTTTATTCCAATAATTAGAGTTGTATAAACCTGTTTGACAAGTATGAACTTACCTCTATGACTCAATGTACTTTACAAGCCTTTATAATAAATATTCTTTATAAAAATTGTAATTCCAAATATTCTTTGAGTTTGTTCTGCTACATCTTAGAAAGTGAGTCAAAGTGTTTAAAAACAGGAGATATTTCAGTGCCTCCTCATTTATTATAGTGTCAAATATGCTACGAAGCTCTTAGTTGCATGCCAAACCAGGACCAGGTTCTCTGCTCTGTGTTGTAACCAAGGGACTGGGGCTGGAGGAGACTACCACAAGGCAAGAGAACTGAGAGCAAATTTGGCATGGTCATGGAGAGACCCCAGCTCTGCACAAACCTCAAGACTCTAGGAGAATGACTGTGCTTGCCAGACAATGTGCTAATCTAATTTCTTCAGGTGAACTTCTCAGTCTTGGGATAAAGCTCAGATGCTTGAATTAGCAAGGTTTTGCCTTATTCATATTCTAAACTCTGTAACAACACAGTAATACAATCCAGCATGCAGGGTAAGAAATTATCAAACAAATATAAGGAGAATTCAGTTGTCTCCAAACACAGAATTCAGATTGGCTAAACTGCAGCCATGAAATTAGAAGACGCTTACTCCTTGGAAGAAAAGTTATGACCAACCTAGATAGTATATTCAAAGTAGAGACGTTACTTTGCCAACTAAGGTCCGTCTAGTCAAGGCTATGGTTTTTCCTGTGGCCATGTATGGATGTGAGAGTTGGACTGTGAAGAAGGCTGAGCACCAAAGAATTGATGCTTTTGAACTGTGGTGTTGGAGAAGACTCTTGAGAGTCTCTTGGACTGCAAGGAGATCCAACCAGTCCATTCTAAAGGAGATCAGCCCTGCTAAAGCTGAAACTCCAGTACTTTGGCCACCTCATGCGAAGAGTTGACTCATTGGAAGACTCTGATGCTGGAAGGGATTGGGGGCAGGAGGAGAAGGGGACGCCCGAGGATGAGATGGCTGGATGGCATCACTGACTCGATGGACGTGAGTCTGAGTGAACTCCGAGAGATGGTAATGAACAGGGAGGCCTGGCGTGCTGAGATTCATGGGGTCGCAAAGAGTTGGACATGACTCAGCGACTGAACTGAACTGAACTGAAAGTAAATTTCACAGACCACTTCACGCCACACCAGTTTCTCACTCAGCAAGATCTCAACAAGAGAAAAAAGTATATGATCATACCACACCAGCAAAATAGGGGCAAATCACTTTTCCAAACTTCAAGAACATAACATGAAAATGCTCAAAAGGAGCAAAGGGTCCAAGGTCTACCTGATCACAGAAATAATGTACAAAATCCTCTTACAAAACACTGAAAAGAAAAACAAAGCAAATTATAAGTGAATTCAAAGAGTTCTGGTAATGACCCCAGTATTCAAGAACAGTTTTGTCTAGGCAGGAGGGATAGTTAACAAGCTTTAAAAATAGGTCTTTTCATCATGAACTGCAAACAAGAGAACTGATACTGCATTCAGGGTATTTGCTAATCTCAAGATGGACAGGGAGTGGGAGGCGGGGGTTTCAATTGCCATGTCCAGAGTCAATCTTTTCCTGCCTCTTCTTACTACCTCAACAAAGAGAACAACACTTTGCTTTCAAAAGTGAAATGAGATCCTCATCAGATAACACCAAGTCACTGAGTGAGCTGGTCATGAGCAGGGGAGGTATAAAGCTTTAGGATAATTCTTGAAAGTATTCTAACTCTAGATCAAGGAATCCCCCCTCCTAAACAATTTCTGTTTACTATCTACCTTTCACAGGAATTTCATGGTTGAGACGCTCATTTGATTTCAACTAACATGCCTTTAAAGAACTATTTAAAAAGAATATTTTCAGATAGGAGGGCAGACATGAAATATTTTTTCAGATTGTGGCTGTTGAACGAAAATTCATCTCATTATTAATTGAATGCTCTCAGTCTAGAAGGAAATCAGAAAGGTGATTTGTTTTGCTGTTCTTCATCTGCACCAACAAAGATTTATTACTTTAAGGGCAAATCCCCCAAACTAAAAGACACACCTCTCTCTCTCTTTCCTAGAACTTTCTTCCTATATGTCCACTCACAAAATAAAACACTTATGACACTGAAAGTAATAATATGTGTCTGGATAGTTGTTTCCGAGTTTCACTTTTCTCGGCTCCTCTGCCACCTGTCTTTGGGGTCTAGATTTTTTCCAAACAGGGATGGGATTAAAAAGGAGAAATTTTCTTTAGCAAAGTAACTTTCAAAAATTCAGTTAGTACCATATTGCAACCACCAACCTGGTCATTGACCGCATAAAGATTCAAGATGAATGTTAAAAGCAATGGATGAATGACTGAGTGTCAGGGAACAAGATATACACATGGTCCTGAAGAATTACCTGACAGATAACTTATTAAGGGGATTAGGTACCTGTACAATGAGAGGTCCAGTGAACACCAGCTTAATCCAGTGATTAAATCTAGCCTAACCACTATCACATACTTTCTAGAGAAGCGGTGTATTCTTCCTAGCACTGTTGAATCTGAATCTAGTCATTAGGAAACCAACATTCAGATGAACCCGTATTGAAAGACATACTTTGAGGCAAATGCTTTAGACTTTTCAAACATGTTAATGTCATGAAATACAAAACAAGAAAAAACAAAAAAGGGAGACAAGATAATTCAAAAAAGACAAAAAGAGATCTGACAACCAATTGCTATTTACCATCCTTATTGAATCCTCCAAATCTACAAAACTATGATAAAAGATATTTTTTTATCATTGGAGAAATCTGAATGGCGGCTGTATATTAAAAACTTTCAAGCAGTTCAGGAAAAATATATAAAATAGAGAATGTTAAAACAAAGATGGGAAAAAACATTAAAAAAAAAAAAACCACCAGTAAGTAGGGAATCCAGATCTCTGTTACTAAAGTATCATATTTGCTGTGCCTGTGTGATGTGTTAATTGCTCAGTCATGTCTGACTCTTTGCAACCCCATGGATTGTAGACCACCAGGCTCCTCTATCCATGGGATTCTCCAAGCAAGAATACTGGAGTGGGTTTCCATTTCCTTCTCCAGAGGATCTTCCTGACCCAGGGATTGAACCCCAGGTCTCCTGCATTACAGGCAGATTCTTTACCATCTGAGTTATCAGTGATAGTAACATCTTCAGTCCAGTTGAGTTCAGTTCAGTTCAGTCGCTCGGTCGGGTCCGATTCTTTGCGACCCCATGAATCGCAGCATGCCAGGCCTCCCTGTCCATCACCAACTCCCGGAGTTCACTCAGACTCACATCCATCAAGTCAGTGATGCCATCCAGCCATCTCATCCTCGGGCGTCCCCTTCTCCTCCTGCCCCCAATCCCTCCCAGCATCAGAGTCTTTTCCAATGAGTCAACTCTTTGCATGAGGTGGCCAAAGTACTGGAGTTTCAGCTTCAGCATCAGTCCTTCCAAAGAAATCGCAGGGCTGATCTTCAGAATGGACTGGTTGGATCTCCTTGCAGTCCAAGGGACTCTCAAGAGTCTTCTCCAACACCACAGTTCAGAAGCATCAATTCTTTGGCGCTCAGCCTTCTTCACAGTCCAACTCTCACATCCATACATGACCACAGGAAAAACCATAGCCTTGACTAAACGGACCTTTGTTGGCAAAGTAATGTCTCTGCTTTTCAACATGCTATCTAGGTTGGTCATAACTTTTCTTCCAAAGAGTAAGCGTCTTTTAATTTCATGGCTACAGTCACCATCTGCAGTGATTTTGGAGCCCAAAAAAATAAAGTCTGACAGGGTTTCCACTGTTTCCCCATCTATTTCCCATGAAGTGATGGGACCAGATGCCATGATCTTTGTTTTCTGAATGTTGAGCTTTAAGCCAACTTTTTCACTCTCCTCTTTCACTTTCATCAAGAGGTTTTTGAGTTCCTCTTCACCTTCTGCCATAAGGGTGGTGTCATCAGCATATCTGAGGTTATTGATATTTCTCCCGGCAATCTTGATTCCAGCTTGTGCTTCTTCCAGTCCAGCGTTTCTCATGATGTACTCTGCACAGAAGTTAAATAAGCAGGGTGACAATATACAGCCTTGACGTACTCCTTTTCCTATTCAGAACCAGTCTGTTGTTCCATATCCAGTTCTAACTGTTGCTTCCTGACCTGCATATAGGGTTCTCAAGAGGCAGGTCAGGTGGTCTAGTATTCTCATTTCTTTCAGAGTTCTCCACAGTTTATTGTGATCCACACAGTCAAAGGCTTTGGCATAGTCAACAAAGCAGAAATAGATGTTTTTCTGGAACTCTCTTGCTTTTTCCATGATCCAGCAGATGTTGGCAATTTGATCTCTGATTCCTCTGCCTTTTCTAAAACCAGCTTGAACATCTTAAAGATGTACATATTTAAATCATTAGTATTTTTCACTCTAAACAAAACTTAGGTATTAGTCTGATTTCTCAAGTGATATAAACTGAGCAATTCTTTAATGTGGATTCATTCATCTGGACACCCGCCTTTGAATTCACTACTGGCCACAAGGAATTTACAGTCTCATAAGTTAATAAATATTCATTCCCTAAGTCCCTCTAACTGTAAAAAGACAAACTGGAAGAGTTGAAGAAGATTAGCATCTAGGCATTTTTCAAAATCATTTCAAATTTCAGGAGTTTATTTAGCTTTTGTAAGAATGATGTTTGTCTAATGGAGACCCAGGCTTTCTGCCTTCAAATTATCACAAATTTTGGACTTCCCTGGCAGTGGTTAAGTCTTTGCCTTTCAAAGCTGGGGGCATGCGTTTTGTCCCTGGTTGGCGAGCTAAGATCCCACATGCCTCATGGCCAAAGACCAACATAAAGCAGAAGCAATATTGCAACAAATTCAATGAAGATTTTAAGAAATGGTCCATATAAAAAAACTCTTTTAAAAATTATCATAAGTTTTAAGATCTGGATAGCTCATGTTTACTCTTCAAAGAACTTCTTGAGCATTTTCCATGTTTCTCACAGATCAAGAAGAGCTTGCCACTTATAATACTATAATAACAATTCTTACAAACTGCTGTGACATTTCATTTCGAATGATGCTATATTCTTCTGCTTCTTCCAATGTAAGAAGCAACATAAGCCTAAAGTCACCATATAATGCATTGAACATCCTGAGGGACTTTAGAGAGCAAAAGAGAGGGCTACCATAGTCTTTCTTAATTAACCTTTTATGGAACATACTTTTCATATGATTAAAGCTTTAGATGTTCTCTTAAACAAATGCACACAGTTATATATACTAAACACTTTGCAAACAACTGAGAAAGTTCAGAGACTCCCTAAACCCTACACATTCAGGTCCACAACCAAGGTCTTAAATAAAACTTGCAGGCTTCAAGTCCCAGGTCCACCACTTACTTGTGGTAGATCCTGGGAAAGTTACTTAAATTCTCTGGGCTTTCCATTTGATCTATAAAATGTGATACTAACAGTACTCATCTCAAAGTGCTGCAGTAAGGATTAAATAAAAGTGCCTGACACCTAGTAAATGTTGACAAATTTTAGCAGCTGCTCTTGCTGTCTTATATTTCCTTTGTTTTAAAACTGTGCATGGCTCCTAATGACTATAGCTTTAAGTTCAAGCAAACTGCCATTGCATGTCTTTCCACCAGATTATGATGTGCTTTCCCAGTCTTGGATAACAATGATCCTCCCTCACCCCTACGTTCCCTGCACTACTTGTCCCTGTACTTATCCCTGCTGTTGCTCCCTGTACTTTCCTGCCTCAGTGCCTTTGTTCACACGGTTCCCTCCCCTTGGAACTGCTCTAACCATGCTCTTCCTTCAGTCTACCCTGCCACCTACCTACTCCCAAATGCACCCTTTAAGGCTCACATTAAATCCAAGCTCTTCTATGGAACTGAGCAGGTTGAAAATAAGTCTTACCTTCTTTTGTGCTACCATGACTACCTGCAGTAAGTGTACAATTTATCCTGTTTTACAGAAATGTGCTTCTATGTTTTTCATCCCACTAGACAAAAGTCCCTGCATTCTGCTTATCTTTTTCATGCGTCAAAGCCCCTGGCCAAGTTTCTAATATATAGCAGCTCCACGATAAATATTTGGAATATTTGAAATGGCTAATCTTCAGGAAATAATTGAAACAGATAATATCTGAAATTGAATGTAATTTCTGCACACATAATATTTCACTTGCTTCTGCTTTAATCAAGTCTAGTCCCTGGATGTTTATATTGGGGGCTGTGGAGTGTGGCCGAGTGTAGGTGTTTCCTGTATGGATAAGCTCAGTTCTGTACAACAGACAAAGCTACTTAATAAAAAGGCAGCCACAGCTTTTTGCTTGCCTTAGTAGAAACTGGGGTCTAGCCTCTCCTTTTTCCTTTAAAGTCATTTCAAAGCTTCCTATTTTCTCTAGATCAGGGGTTCTCAACCTCTAGCCTGAGGACTGGTACCTCTCTTCAGATCAGCAGAAGCATTAGATTAGAAATAACGTGCACAATAAAAGTAACACACTTGAATCATCCTCAAACCACCCCTCACCCCACCCCCTGCTCCCCGGAAAAGTTCTCCTTCACCAAATCAGTCCCTGGTTCGAGAAAGTTGGGGACCACTGTTCTACATAATATTTAGATCCACTGACTCATTCAAATATGTTTAGTGAACATTAACATGAGAGTCTACTTAGGGAGAGATTGGTATCTTGCCAGACATAGCACAGGGGCTGTAATTTGAGCTAGGGCTGAAAGGAAGAGCTGGGTGAAGGAGCAGACAACACTATGCAACGACTGTAAATACTAAAAGGCATGGCTAGGTTCCAGTGATGGGTCCAGTTTAGCTTGAGCATGGGTGCTACGGTAAGGGACTGAAGTCTGAGGTAGAGGGGTGGAGCCAGGTTACTAAGCAGCTTTGAACTGGTTCTTAGGGGAGAATGGAGTTCTTGAATCAAGAGACTGACATGATCAAATCCATGTCCTAAAGAAAGGTTTCTAATAATAGCAGTGTGGGAGTGAGGTTAAAGTGGAGAGAAGTTGGTATCAGGAATATTAGAGAAAAAAATGCTGCCAGCCTAGCTCCATGGTGAGATGGAAGAAGTCCAATGAAGTTCCAGCTCTTCTTAGTAGTTTTCTCAAAATGGTTGGTGGTACTCCTGTTCCATCCTCAGGTCCAGCTATGATGCCCTCCATGCTACACCAGATCCAAGACACTACTCTCTCTGATGGTAAAAACCATTTACATGAGTTAAAGGATAGGAAATTATCTAAGCTGAAATGATGCATTAGATTCCTATTGTGCCCTCAGGCACCCAGGCACCATGGAACAGATTTCTCCTGGCTCTTTCGTTTGTTTATTTAGTATTTATTCACCTACTGAGGTCCCACTGTGTGTTGGCATTACCCTTCATGCCAGGAAGAGGAGGATACACAAGACGTTGTTCCTATTCTACAGGATGTTCATAGTACATTAGAAGAGTTAACTGTCATTTATAGTCAACAAAAGGAGTCACTACTTAGCCTTCACTTTACTTGAAGCTGGGATGACCTGGTGGCTCAGATGGTAAAGAATCTGCCGGCAATGCAAGAGACCTAGGTTTGACCCTTGAGTTGGGAATAACCCCTGGAGAAGGAAATGGCAACCCACTCCAGTATTCTTGCCTGGAGATTTCCATGGACAGAGGAGCATGGTGAGCATGATCCATGGGGTAAGCAGAGTTGGACAAGACTGAGCAACTAACACTTTCACTTTTTCACTTTTCAGTTCAGTTCAGTCGCTCAGTCGTGTCCAACTCTTTGCGACCCCATGAATCGCGGCACGCCAGGTCTCCCTGTCCATCACCAACTCCCGGAGTTCACTCAGACTCACATCCATCGAGTCAGTGATGCCATCCAGCCATCTCATCCTCGGGCGCCCCCTTCTCCTCCTGCCCCCAATCCCTCCCAGCATCAGAGTCTTTTCCAATGAGTCAACTCTTTGCATGAGGTGGCCAAAGTACTGGAGTTTCAGCTTCAGCATCAGTCCTTCCAAAGAAATCCCAGGGTTGATCTCCTTCAGAATGGACTGGTGGGATCTCCTTGCAGTTCAAGGGACTCTCAAGAGTCTTNTTGCTTTTTCCATGATCCAGCAGATGTTGGCAATTTGATTTCTGGTTCCTCTGCCTTTTCTAAAACCACTTTTACATGATGCTATTTTAAAAATGTGTTCTGGATATTGGTTATAGCACAAACTTGAAATACATTTTTACCTTGAATGACTGGCTTTCTACATTAGGTATAAAGCTGAGCTGAAGGAGATTCTTGCTACAATATCTGGGATTATTTTGCTTATATTATACAGTAGATGTTTGTGAATTTTCCCACTAGCTAAAATTTATTTGTAACCCCCAAACCATTATCAGTGGTGCTTCTGCTGTTGTTCATGGCCATACACAGAGCAGCAAAAAATTTAAGCGCCCATGTGCACAGTCCCAGCTGAGGTTGAACAAGGCAATGCTCTGCCTTCTTGTTTCAGCTCAGTTGTCCTACTACAAATAAGTGTTCTAGGGACTTCCCTGATAGTTCAGTGGTTGAGACTCCAAGCTTCCACTGATGGGGACACAGGTTTGTGGCACTAGGGTCCCAGATACCACATGGTGCAGCCAAAAAAATTAAATGAGTGTTCCATGATCTATCTCGTGTCATGTTTCACACTCACATGCTTTTGGTTGGTGATTTCAGTGTTTAAGATGGCTCCCAAGCACTTCAGCATTTCTAAGTGCAAGAAAAGCGGTGATGAGCCTGGTAGAGAAAATGCATGTGTCAGATAAGCTTAGTTCAAGCATGAGTTACAGTGCTGTTCATCATGAGTTCAATGTTAATGTCTCAACAACATGAAATGAGGTCCCTTGCAACAGAAACAAGGTTATGCGTTGGTCAGTTGGGAAAACACTGTGACAGAAGCTCACAGGAACCTAAGCCTGTGTATCCGCTAGGAGCAATGGCTCAGTAAGCACTAATTCAGAGTTCTGGCAACTTTACAGACAGTAACTACTACAAATAACAAGAGTCAGCTGGATTTTCAGTGCAAAGAACCAGCCATAACACACTGATTTTTTTTTTTCCACCCCTACCTCCTGAGGATTCAGTAAGACCACAAAGTGAGAAAGCAGAAATCACTTTCTGCCGAGTAAAAAAAGTCAAATATCCCATAATCTCACTTATATGTCGAACCTAAAAAACAAACAAAATGAAAACAGATTCAGAGATAAAGAGAATGAATGGCTGGCTGTCAGAGCAAGGAGGATGTGGAGGTGGGTGAAACAGGTGAAGGGGATTGAGAGGTACAAACCTCCAGTTATACAACAAGTAAGTCATGAGGATGTAACACACAGCATAAGGAATTATGGCCAATGGTGTTATAACAACCTTGGGGACAGATGGTTCCCAGACTTATCATGGTGAGCATTTCACTATTGTCACTGTTGTTCAGCTGCTCAGTTGTGTCTGACTCTTTGCAACCCCATGGACTGCAGCACACCAGGCTTCCCCGTCCTTCACTATCTCCCAGAGTTTGCCCAAGTTCATGTCCATTGATCATTTCACAATNTTTCACTATTGTCACTGTTGTTCAGCTGCTCAGTTGTGTCTGACTCTTTGCAACCCCATGGACTGCAGCACACCAGGCTTCCCCGTCCTTCACTATCTCCCAGAGTTTGCCCAAGTTCATGTCCATTGATCATTTCACAATGTATGCACATGTCAAACCATCTTGTAAGTATATCTAAAACTAATTTTATTGTATGTCAACTGTATTTCAATTTTTTTTTTAAGAAATGACAAAAAAAGAAGAAAGAAACCACCTTCTGGGTATTGTAACACTTCAGTAGAATTAGTTGTTTTTTTCTGTCCCTGAAGAGTCACTCAGACACAGTCTCTCAAAGAAGGTCAAAGTAAATGGGTATTGGGGGCATTACTGTTTTCTCTTGGGAGACGTCTTATGCTTAATGGCCTGATACTCCTTGAAGACCATTTATTTTCTGCTTTATACAATACTTGGTTTTTTGAGAAGCCCAATAATCTTAGTGAAAGCTCCCTGAAAGGAGTAGTCTGTGCCAGACCTCAGCTAAGATCAATTTAGACCCTGAAGAACCAAAAAGCCCACTTTTTTAGTCAAATTATCATTCTTTAATTTATGAACAGTAAGACACTTTGCTGCTGCTGCTGCTAAGTCACTTCAGTCGTGTCCGACTCTGTGTGACCCCATAGACGGCAGCCCACCAGGCTCCCTCGTCCTTGGGATTCTCCAGGCAAGAACACTGGAGTGGGTGGCCATTTCCTTCTCCAATGCGTGAAAGTGAGGTCGCTCAGTCGTGTCCGACTCTTAGCGACCCCATGGACTGCAGCCTACCAGGCTCCCTTTAAGTTCCACCAAATTATGCAAAACTTTTGAGAATGCCCCAGAATCCCACATTTCCCTTGTAAAAGCTAATCTCAAAGCATGAAACAATTTCCCGACATGAGTATACTATACTAAGAGGCCAGACCCTCTGCTCCAGGGATTTCATGCCTTAGATCCAGAAGCATTAATGAAGAGTTCCATCCTGTCGTCTTGACTCTCTCCCAAGGTTGAGATAGTGTTTATCTGTTAAACAAAACAGTCATCCAAACAGATCTCTTGAAACGCTTCCAGGCAAGATGAGAGGCCAAGGCAATGAAGAGGAACAGTTAATCAAAAACCAAGGGCAAGAAAAGCTGGGCCCAAAATAAATATAGTACAAAATGCCCAGAATAGCCCAGAAAGACAGCTGATGACCTTTTCTTTTAAAATCTCTTAATATCACAGTATCACAAGTACCCAAAGCCAAGCATAATTACTACTATGAAGGTAAGAGAATAAAGTAAAGACGAACATACAAACAAGAAAAGATGATGGTACAACAACATGTATTTAGAAATACAAACTTAAAACACAGACAACAAACACAATTATTCTACCAAACTCGGGAGTCAGTTATCAGCAACGCATTACACCTCGGTTCAAGGTAATGGCCACAGGAAACTGTCAAGGCTATTTCAAACTCTGAATGCAACGTAATATTTAAAAGGAGATAGAACACTTTCTTTTTGCCTGAAGACTAAATGGATCCTGCTACAATGGCTGTGAACTGCCACACCCCTAATTTAAGTTGCCTCTTGGTTAGGGCATCTCTGGGAGAGGCCAGCATTATAGTATTTAAGGAACACTGAACACATCCTGAGGATCCAACTTCAGTTCTGTGATTCTGATGCACAAAGTCCTGTGTTGTTGTTCAGTCCCTAAGTCATGCCTGACGCTCTGCAACCCCAGGGACTGCAGCATGCCAGACTTCCCAGTCCTTCACTAGCTCCCAGAGCTTGCTCAAACTCATCCACTGAGTCAGTGATGCTGTCCAACCATCTCATTCTCTGCCGCACTCTTCTCCTTTTCCTTCAGTCTGTCTTCCCAGAATCAGAGTCTTTTCCGATGAGTCGGCTCATGTGTGACGTATTGGAGCTTTAACTTCAGCACAAAGCCCTGAGCTACTACTAAGTAATGAATTTAAGAACGACTGAAAATACTTATCTCACTTCTTCACTCTCAAAGCAATGGAGATCCTGGCTAACTGAAATTCTGGTGCCAGAACCCAGGATTCCCCAAAACATCACAATTTTATTTATTTTTATTTTGTATTGAGGTATAGCCCACTAGCAATGTTGTGACAGTTTCAGGTGAACAGCAAAGGGACTCAGGCAATACATAAACTTGTATCTATTGTCCCCCAAATTCCACCTCCATCCAGATGCCACATAAAACTGAGCAGAGTTCCATGGTCCTTGTGGTTATCCATTTTAAATATATCAGTGAAAATATCATAATTCTAAACCTCAGATCCACTAAGATAAGAGTTAGAACTCCCACCAACCTGATTCCTGCTTAAAACACTGATGAAAATACATATCTGAGTGCCATTATAGATGCTAGGGCCTCCTCATTAACTGTGGATATTCATGGCGACTTAAGAGAAACAGATACTACCTTGCAGTTACAGAGCCTGTGCATGCACAAGCCTGCACACACATGCTCCCTATATATTGGTTATTTAAATATGTAAACATTCCCTTCTCTCTGTCAACAGTTACCCTCTTGGACGTCTGGATTAAGGAGAGAAAAAGTCAAAGGCACTGACCACCAGTTTCCCAAGAGGTGAGGGGAAAAGGAACAACCAAGAATAAATAGATGACTATGACTTCAGCCAGTTGAGACAAGAACTTTGAGCAGCCCTTGAACTCCATCTATTCACGCTCACACTCAGGGATGCTTAAGGGATTCTAACAGCCCAACTAAATCTCCATTTGATTGCAAAGGTGATCTTAGATACTTCATGAGACAGGGAGAGATTACTAGAGGGAAGAAAAATGGAAAGGAAAAGCTTTCGTCAATTTAATGAATAAATTTATTTATGTATTATCTCAGGCTATGAGGAATCAAAGGAGCACAAGACAAAACCACACATGTGACACGAGACTCCGAACAAGATAGCCATCTCCAAGTAGTATTTTCAGAATGTTTGGTACAAATTGTCTAGAATAAGGAATGTTTGGTCCAAAATATGTAGTCAGGAGTTAGAAAACTTCAAATCCCCCGTAATAATTATAAAGTGATAGGGACCTTCCCTGGTGGTCCAGAGGTTAAGAGTTCACCTGCCAACGCAGGGGACACAGATTTGATCCCTAGTCCAGGAGGATTCGACAGGCCTTGGGGCAACTAAGCCCATGGACCACAACCACTGAAGCCTCCATGCCGAGAGCCTGTGTTCCACTACAATGAGAAGCCTGTGCACCGCAATGCAGAGTAGCCCCTACTTGCCACAGGCAACGAAGACCCAGCACAGGCAAAAGAAAAATAAATAAATAAAATGAGAGAGACTGGAAGAAGGGTACAGACGGAGAGCACAAAAGGGGAATTCTCTGGGAAAGGACACTGTCTCAGTGGCTACAAATGGCCTCTTAGAAACTACTGCACGAGCAGGTAGAATGATCCCATGGGAAGCCTGAGGAGTGACCTGCACATTCCCAGAGCCTTCCTCTGCCTGATGAAGAGGCTCTGATGAGCCCCCACCTCATTCCTGTACTTGGTCTATTCAGCCTCAAGGCTAGTATAACCAGAAAGCTTCCACCACCATCACCCGTGATTACATCAGAGAGACCAGGGTGTTGCCTGCACATTAGGCAAATGGTATTTCTTCTGTTTGCCAGTTGCCAGAACAACTAAATGGGTCAAAGCACAGCTATTCCAAAGTTCTCAGTTTACTTTAAATATTTCCTATATGCCCTCCTGCATCAGCTATTAGCATACGCCTGGGTGTACGGATGTGAGAGTTGGACCATAAAGAAGGTTGAGTTCCCAAAAATTGATGCTTTCAAATTGTGGTGCTGGAGAACTTTTGAGAGTCGCTTGGGCTACAAGGAGATCAAACCAGTGAATCCTATAGGAAATCAACCCTGAATATTCACTGGAAGGACAGATGCTGAAGCTGAAGATCCAATACTTGGCCACCTGATGCGAAGAGTTGACTCATTAGAAAAGACCCTGATGCTAGGAAAGATTGAAGGCAGGAAGAGAAGGTGGTGACAGAGGATGAGATGGTTGGATAACATCACAAACTCAATGGATATGAGTCTGAGTAAACACCAGGAGATAGTAAAGGATAGGGAAGCCTCACATGCTGCAGTCCCTGGGGTCGCAAAGAATCAGACGGGACTTAGGGACTGAACAACAAGAACCCTTGGGTATAAGAACATAGAGCTCAAAACCTAAAAGCAATTATTTTGAGTATTACTTAAAAGTAATAGTGATAACACTATTTAGGATTCTTATTAATTCATTTTCAAATATAATTTTTAACATATACTTTCTTCAATATGTGGAACAAAACAAACTCAAATTTGTGACACACCCAACTGTGGGAATGTAATGTGAGAACTGAGAATTTACATATATACATGAGATAAAGCCAACGCAGTTTCCATAATCCAGTTATGCCATACACAGTGTCTTGAATATTTATTTATATTGTTTAACATAAACATCCTTTAATGAATAAAGCAAGCATATGAAAGCTGGTTAAAGTAAATGCCAGTGTGAAAGTGAATTTATATATACTCACATAACTTTATGTCAATCACAACAGTCAGGTCATTTGTTTTTTATCTGCAGTGGACATTAACTGTTTTGTAAACTTAGGTCATATCTTAAAACGGTTCCTTCCTCTACTATCATTAAGTGCCAAAATCTGCTGTCATAAGACCTTCTGACTTGGGAAAACCCATGAAAGAACACAGCTTTTAGAAAAATAAAACTACACCCCAAACTAGATACTATTAAATTTAGAGATTCACAGAATCTTCCTTTGCCTCAAAGTCTAACTTTCTAATTTTACAGATGAGAAAACTGAGACCCAGGATTAATGCTATACCTGAAGTCCCACAGATCATTTGTAGAGAAGTCAGAACTAGAATTTCTGAGTCTTGGGTCAAATGTTGTCTTAGACTCAACTCACTCTAAAAGTTTCCTTCATAGAACAAATATTCATTTGTGAGATCATGATCTCACCGAGGGCAAAATTACACTTAATCTACAACAGACACCCCAAAAGTTAGTCCAGAATTTACCAACAGGTGGAGAGACGTCACTAGCCACAGTCAGTTGGAATGGACACCCTATACCAGCTGCGGTCTGTAGTGAATCACCCACAGAGTGTCTCACTAAAGCTCCCTGCTACATACATACACTTACTTGCAAAATGCCTGATACGAGTTGACAGTGAAATAAATAAAATCATGATTTTCCTTTGTGCAAAATGACCCAGCTCTCTTGTGAATCTTAGCTCCTCTGGTCTCTTCTTGACACAACCAAGTAAAGCAGTTGCAACAATCCGAAGTGTCTTTACTGACTCACGCTAGGGAGGGACCTGCCAAGGACACACAATGTTTCCCTTCAGCTTTCCTCGGAGTTTCAGTTTAAGGCCAGGCAAGTCGGAAAATATTTTTGTTAGTGTTCTCCACACTTTAAAAAAAAACCACGTTAATCTCATACTTTAAAAAAATACTCTGAAAGCTTCTACTAAGTATCCAATACAGTCAAACATGTAATATCACAGGAAAAATCAGACAAATAATAAGAATACTGGCTATCATTTTTAGTGCCAGTGCAATGCACCCAGCACACTCCTGGCACTATGGAAGTACCCTGTCACAGGAAATCTACAAGGTGGGTGTGTCAATATCCCCATTTTTACAGATCAGGAAGCTGGTGGGAAAGATTACAAGGAAAGAAAGTGAAGCTGTGATCTGACACAGAACAGTCTCCTGGCAAAGCCCACACACTCACATCCTGTATTTACTTGAAAAATACATTTGTTCTTAGTTTGGTAATTTGGTTAAGTTCATTCTTGACTCAAGATTCATTCTTTAGGGACTGGTTTTTCAAAGCTTCCTTAAAACGGGAGTTAGACTTAACAAGGGCTTCCCTTGTGGCTCAGACAGTAAAGAATCTGCCTGCAATGCAGGAGACCCAGGTTCAGTTCCTGGGTCAGGAAGATTCCCTGGAGAAAGGGGTGGCTACTCACTTCAGTATTCTTGCCTGGAGAATCCCATGAACAGAGGAGCCTGGTGGACTACAGTTCATGGGGTTGCAAAGAGTTGGACATAACTGAGAGACCAACAGTTTCATCAGACTTAATAAATTTGTCTAAAAATGCTTTGAGAGCTCCCACCTGCCTGCTGAAATCAATTTTTATTTCTCTGTTCATTTCCTAGACTCTTCAGGTCTCGTAAGCTGGTTCTTCCCCTGGGTTATCACTTTTCCAGATTCTTGATCTGGCGGGTGACATATCCCAACCATTTCTAGGGTAGCCCAGACACATTTGTCTTCTGGATCTGACTTCTCTGCTCTATCACCTTCCTGAAATGAATCAAAGTCCTCCACTGCCAGAAGAGCAAACCTTACATCATCACACACTTATCACAGAGGGTTTCTGCCCAGCCACACCCTCAAGAGGATTCCAAATTCCTGACTAGCAACATTCAGAACATCATGCTGAAGCAGACACATCACCTGCCTTCCTAAAATCCACTTGTCGGCTTTCAGAGATGCTTACCTCAACACCACTCAACAGGGCTGCTGATTTCAAATTGCTTGAATTTAGTCCCTGACCAAAGTAAAATCATCACCAAAATAGGAGAGCACTATTTGTAATACATTCAAACTGGAAACTACTGAAATAGCCAGCAACTATAAAATACATGTACAACTGAATACCATGACAGTTAAGGAGAATGAAATAAACTAACTATGTACAATATCATACAGGAATTTCAGAAACATAATAAGCACAATAAGCCAGACACAAAAGAATATAAACTATATGATTCTATTTATATAAATGATAAAAATAGGCAAAATTGTATCAATGGCATTAGAAATCAGGAAATTGGTTACTCATGGGAGCATTAGGGGAGGAGAGTTGGAGGGGCTTGTAATTTTCTGTTTTCTTGCACTGGTTACACAGATATGCGTACTTTATAACAATCATTCCATCAAGCCAAACACTTACAATCTGTGTACTTTGTTCTGTGTATAAGATAATTCAATAAAAAGCCTACTGAAAGAGAATATCTGGTCTGCTCTCCTTAACAGGCATAATAGTAACTGTTTTCCAAGGATGTTAAGTAACCCAAAGACACACAGAAATTTGGGGAAAGGTCAGTCTAGACATTAGATCTCTTAACTCCCCCTCCAGATACCAAAAGTGCCTCTCAAACTTGGGAAGATGTTTTTCTAACTTCCTTTCTTGTTGTGACTATAGTCAAGGTTTAGAACAATCAGGACCACATTCCTATTAAGAACACAACCCAGAAGGTTCCAGTTTGAACCTGGAATTCAACTCAACAACAATTGAGCCAGGATGAGGATTTCAACATTATTTAGAAAACGGCAAATGAGAAAAGTCAGACAGCATGGTGTTCACTCTAGGTTCCTCCCCTTCCTGGCTGTGTGATCGTCTGTAGCCTCCTTACCTCTCTCTGAACCTCAGTATACTCACCTGGATCACCATCACTAAAATATGGGCTCCTACTTTGCAAGGCTGCCCCAAGTGTAGCACAAGGTGATGGTGTCAGAGCAGTGCCTGGCACATGACAAGCACTCAGAAAAAGCATTTGCTGAATGAACATCGATTGAATTGAATCAGTCGAGTGCTTGTCTTTTAATAGAAGTTCAATACATAGCTAAGTATCACTACTATTCCAGAGCAATAGAAACAAGGAGGAAAAGATAAATAAGCTTATGTTGGAAACACCTCACTTCTCTAAGTCTATGGCTTCATTAACAGGTTGACCAACAATTCTCACTGACTTACATGGTGCCCTAAAAGAACCTGTAGGGTAAGAAGCAACAGAGGATTCGTGAAAAGGGCGGTGCTTTCTATGTGCTCCCAGGTCTATTTTCCCTCTTGACGCCAAAGAAAGATTTTCTCACTAACTGTCACAACGTGACTAAGTTCTACAACTATGTTAGTCATATTACTTTTAGAATTTAAAAAAAGTTTAAGGAGAGGAATGGGTCACAAATTATCATAGACTTTATGGGCAGACCATGCAGACGAACAGCTTTACTATTGGGAAAAAAATTTACACCCTGAGTGTACAGAAAGGTAATTGCAGGCTATGAAGATGACACAAATGAACAACAGTGAGCAGAGAGTTTACTTACATTTAAAAAAAAACAAGTTTAACAGTGAACTTTTTTTCTTCAGCTCTTCAAATCTTCCATGTACTTGTTAGCAATCTGATCCATGAAGTTCTTTTTATACTGAAAAGAAACAAATACAAAGGAGATAAATTAAAACCAACTTCAAACTATGACACACCATAAAAAGACCCTATAGATGGTGAATTATTATATAAGCAAAGAACATCAAGCTAGGTAACATGTGTGCAATTAAAAAAAAAAAAATGTGGGACTTCCCTGGTGGTCCAGTGGCTAAGACTCTGTGTTCCCAATGCAAGGGATCTGGGTTTGATCCCTGATCAGAGAACTAGATTCCACAGGCTGCAAGCAAGAGTGCTCATGCTGCAACTGAAGATTCTGCATGCCACTATGGAGATCAAAGAATCCAGGTGCTACAACCAAGACTCAGTGCAGTCAAACAGATGCATCTTTAATTAAATAAAAATTAAAAATGAATAAAACAATAAAATGCATTAAGGACCAACAGATTTGACTAACTTCCTTCCACCTATCCTTCCACTGTTCCTTCCTCTCCCTTCCTTCTCTTCCTTCCCGCCTTCCAGCATTCATTCTTCCTTACTTCCTCAGTTACTGGCCACAACTTCATGTATTCCTTGAAACCTGAATTTCAGCAGAAAACTATCATCATTAAGTTTTATATCACAAAGTACCTGGAATAGGTTAGGTGCTTTATGATTCCAGAGTAAATGAATTAAGCATAGTTCACCAATGCTTAGTTGTTGAGGTTTAAAAAAAGGAAGAAACTTATTATTTTCTTTTCCAACAAGAATAATACATAAACAGTATGTAGAAACATACTGGTTTTTAGACTTGTGATTCTGATTCCCGTTTCTTTAAAATAGCATATACTTACCAAAAAACTCCCAGTACTATATATTTGGGCATGAATATCCTCACCATCAGTAGTATCATATATTCTGGTCGTGAAGGAATACTGAGGAATAATAAATGTCCCAGTATCTCAAAACTACTTCCATCCAAATGAGGAAGTTGAGTGTCTCTATGTCAAATACTAGAGGCATGATCTCACATGTGCTTTTCAAATGTACATACAATCAGGACCAGTTCTAGACAAAACTATGAAGTAGGAGTTTGGCTGTGTCCTTCTCTCTGTCCTTTTTAGGAGCCAGTGACCTCACATGCTTAATTAAACACAGAAGCAATAGGATCAGCTCAAAGATTCCAACAACTTAATGGATGTGGATCTTGAGAACATTTTCATTAAACAAACAAAGAGCTTCAGAAGAGGCAGGTGCTTAACACTGAAATAAAATGCAATGGAATTTAGGCATGAATGGTGGACAGAGGCTGTCTTGAAGGAATTTCTCAGCTCAGGTAAGCTTCTGTCCATTCAACCTCCTCAAAAGCTAACTTCATATATGACCCACACATACACACCAATCCAGGTAAATTTTAAGCAATTAATGATGCATACGTAAGCAAACCTGATTTTAAGACTACTGTGTGCTCCAAAAGTAAACAGGAATCTTCATCAGCAGTTTTCAAAGTGAGTGTCTGGGAACCCTACCCAATAGGTGTTTCTACGAACAGAGGCAAAGATGAATAGATGTGTGGTAGCGGGCAGAGTAATTGCACTTTTAACTGTTTTATACTTTGATCCAAGATTTACGTTGGAGAATTGGTTCCTTGAGCTGCATACAGAAGGGTTCAAACTAAACAGGGATTGCATTAAAAGCTAGGGCAGAAATCCTAATGAGCTCATAACACTGCTGATCTAGAAGCATAATCACACCAAATCCCAACCACCATTTCTAACAGAGCCCCTTATGGGAAAATGTGGGTCCCAGCCTGGGTCCCAGAGCACAGGTCAGCCTGTGTCTAAGCCGACCAGAGCCAAGCCTGCCCTTCCTTCCCACCCTGTGCCCTGAACAAAGAGTTGAATGAGGGCCCCCTCCACTGCTATGAGGACTGACTCACAGTCAGGGCACGAAGCTAGGCTGGGGAGGACTCGTGGATATTGCAGAGGTAGGGAGACCTGCAGTGGGGGTTGGTCCTTGTTAGAAATTACATGTACAAGGTTTAGATGCTTTACATGTCAGGACTACCTGCACAGGAATAAAGAAAGAGAAAAAAGAGTGAAACAATTTAAGAAGAAGAAGAAGAAGACCTAGCTATGTTCTATAAGACTCACCTCAAAGTCACATGTAAAATTAGAAAACAATTTTTTACAAGAGTATTATATAAGAAACTGCTGCCTGAACTTGCTCCAGAGGAATTCATGTTAACAATTAATAAGAAGCACTGGGAACATTCAAGCCTTCCCTCAGCACAGAACTCTGATTATTGGCCCAACCAGGGCTGAATACATAATAACATTTATAAACATGAACTATGAGACTTTTTGAGTTTCCATCATGAGCTTTGTTTAAGTAAGTCAAAGATACCCTTTGTGGTGCAGTTTTGACCAAATTCAAGAGACTTTAGTCATTTCCTCAGAAACAGAGTAACTATAAATACAAACTAACCAACACAGTCAGCTGCTCACAAAGAGGCTGACTGACAAGTTTAATTTAAAAACAAGAACACATTATTAAACTGAAAAGTTAAGCCATCAAAAAATCAAAACCCATGCAAACTACATTTCTAGCAGAAAAACCCTTAGTGTAATGACAAGGATAATTACAAACAACTTTTTATATGACTCACAAACCTTTCCTTTTCAGAGATTACAAAAAAAAAAAAAAGCGAAACCCAGTATATTTGCATCCATTTAATAACACGAACCCTTAACATCCTGCCCAAATCTCAGATTTCAAATACCAAGAAAATTCTCCAAGCCACTAAATAAATGACTTCCGTATATCCCTTTGAGATAGAAAACACATTTATCACTACTGCTTATCTTCCAAATCCCTTTGATGTTGTAAAGCATGACCATCATAACGGAAAGAAACATGTCAGACTAATAATCATTAGGAAGGGAAGTGAAAGTGTGAAATTCGCTCAGTCGTGTCCGACTCTTTGTGACCCCATGGACTGTAAGGTCCATGGAATTCTCTAGGAGTTAGGAAGGGAAGTTACTACTTATTATAACAATGCCATATGTCATACTTTAAACGGAATTTGAAGCTCTATTCATGCTAGACAAGCATCTAAAGCAGGAGTCTGTATGCAGGGCAATGTGGTCTGCCACCTGCTTTTATAAAATTTTATCGGAACACAGTCAAGCCCATTAGTTTACATATTGTCTAAGGCTGCTTTTGCAGAACACAATGACAGTGTTGAGAAGATGCAACAGAGACAGTAAGGTCTACAGAGTATAAAATATTTGCCATCTGATCTGGCCCTTTGAGGAAGTTTCCCGACCTTTGGTCTAGGAAACAGCTATTTCTGTGGACTAAATCCTGAAATGAGAAACACTAATTCTAGAGTGGGGCTTCTCAGCTGGTTCAGATGGTAAAGAGTCTGCCTGCAATATAGGAGACCAGGGTTCAATCACTGGCTCAAATACATTACAGAGGATCAGTTCTATCAGTTCAATCACTGGGTCAAACTCCATCACAGAGGAGCCTGGCAGGCTACAGTCCATGGGGTTGCAAAGAGCCGGACACAACTGAGAGACTAAACAACAACAACCTAGTGTAGTAATCTTATTGGGTAACTACCTGAGTCACTTCACCTTTAGCTGCTTTCCCTCATTTACAACACAGTAAGAAGTCATATGTATTGATAACTTGTGTACCAGATACTATTCTAACAATTTTACTTTTAGTAAATGAACAATAAATTCATTCATTTAATTCTGGCAAAGACAGAGAGAAGTAAATTATTATCCCCATCAAACAGATGAGGAAATTGAGGGAGAGCGGTTAAGTAACTTACAAAAGATCACACTGCTGTTAAGTGGAGAACCTGGGATCACAACTCAGGCAACATGGGTCCTGAGCTGGTATAATTAATCTGTGCTCTATTGATAATAATTTAATTTCATCAGAGTCACAGATAATAAAAGGAAATCTCAAATTGTTTGTTAGTTAGAAATATTAGGCGAGTACAATGAAGTATACCCTGTATGGTTTAGGATACGATACCTAAAATACAATATACATGCACAGCCATAGACACTTAGAGACCTTTCTGATTTGCTAACCTTGGCATACTGGGAATATAAAAGTTACAATACTCTTTATTTTTTACCATGAATAATGAAGGAATCAAATGAACTGACCAAAGTCTATCTTTCCTTTGGTAAACAAGGCCTCTCCAGGTAGTTCAGGCCCTTTAGAAAGCCTTCAGGATAGACTTACCAGAGGGATCCCAGGGCTTCCCTGGTGGCTCAAACAGTAAAGAATCTGCCTGCCAATGCAGGAGACCGGGTTTGAACCCCTGGGTCCAGAAGATGCCCTGGCAAAGGAAATGGCAACCCACTCCAGTATTCTTGCCTGGAAAATTCCAAGGACAGAGGAGCGTGGTGGGTTACATACAGTCCATGGGGTTGCAGAGAGTTGGACAGGACTGAGCGGCTAACACTTTCACTTTCAGAAGGGATCCTAAATCTTTCAAATTTGTTCCCATCCCATCTTATTCTCCACCTCTTTTCCGTTTGGGAAAAGGCTGAGGGAGCGTTAGCAGGAACTTTGGTATGACTACTTTTCACACTGGCAGCAAGACAGCGCTATCCAGATATCCACCATCACGTGACTCAGGAAGACGTTCCCTTCATGAGTTATCTACCACTTTCAGAAAATCTCCAGGAAATCTAGGGGAAATGTGTCACCTAAAATATGACCCAGTGCTCTTTTGATAGGTTGACATGATCCAAATAAAATAAGGGGGAAATATACTGCTAAATTACTCATCAATTTCACACTTAGAGATGGTCTTAGTCATCTTCTTAATCAAGCTAGTTTTTGATTGGTTCCCACATCTGCAGAGTAAAGCCCAAATCCTCATTTTACCCCTTAACTACTTTTCCAATCTCACTCTGTTTGTGGTCTTTCATGTCACTGGGACGGTCTTTTCTCTTTCATGTCAACTCCTGCTTCATCCTACCTACTCCTGCTTCTGAGGCAATACTCACTTCATACTACCTTTTTTCTCTTCTACTGCCAACTCTCACATCCAGGGTACAGGCCAAATCTCTCTACTAAACATTATGGGATATAATTTATATTTCCCATGAAGGGTGGATCTTCACAATCCAGGAGGGGAAACAAGTACATAAAAGACTAAACTAAAGCTGTATATTAAAGGTTCAAAGTGGTACAGGACCCAGATCAGGCGAACTAAAAAGACTTTAGGGAAAGGCCATCACTGTGTGGACCTTGAAGGAGGCGTTGTTGTTCAGGTGCTCAGTCGTGTCCGACTCTGCAACCCCAGAGACTGCAGCATGTTAGTCTTCTCTGTCCTTCAGTATCTCCTGGAGTTTGCTCAAACTCATGTCCATTGGGTTGATGATGCCATCCAAGCATCTTCATCCTGTCTCCCCCTTCTCCTCCTGCCTTCAGTCTTTGCCAACATCAGGTTCTTTTCCTGATGTAGGAAAAGTAGGTTCTTTCCATCAGGTGGCCAAAGTATTGGAGCTTCAGCTTTAGTCCTTCATCATAGACTGGTTGAGTATAAAAAGTTGTAGGAGTCACCATATAGGATAAAGGTTTACATCATAAAGTCAGAGAGCCCTGGGTCCAAAATCCTGGCTCCCTTTGACCAGAAATAGGGTGTGTAAGAATGACAATCAAATAAATCAGGTGGATGACTAACCATGTTCAAAATTGTATTTGTAGCTAGTCCTCATGTCTTGTTCAAATAATAAAGGCTTTGATATTATGCCCCCACGTCGTCTTCCCATCTCTCACTGCCTTTTCATGTTTCAACCCATGCATTCATTTGGGCATCTAATGATACATTGATTTCCACTGTTTAAATATCCCTGAAGTATGTTTTGCCACCTCAGTAAGACTTTGTTGTCAAAGAATAGATTCTTTCAAAGAGACCCTTGGTATTTTCAAATTTTAGGTGCAAGGTCCCTGATGAGTAAGGCTAGTTGAGCTGAAAAGCAAATGTAAATTACAAGCTTGGGCTGTTTGGCTAGTTACATGGGGCCCAGCCAACCATAAACATCTGTATTCCAACATGGTTTTGTTTCCAGTCTATCCAGTAACTCAGATGAACAGACTGAAAACATTTCTTTGTGGGATGGTCAAAAAGCTCATGGCTTAGGGCTACTAATAGAAGTAAAGATCAAGTGAAGCAGTACAACAAAGTGATGACTCTTGGCCAAAAAATAAACAGATATTAAAGAGTTGAAGAAATTACATGTTACAGTTGATTCACAAATCTGAATGAAGTTGGACAAAAAGCTTCAAACTAATCTTTTCAATGTTAAAAAGATTAAGTGTACAATTTTTTGTGTCTCCTCACAGTACTAAGCACTATGCTCTAAATACCAGGTGAATGAATGATCTGATAATCTCTGATGTCCCAAAGTCCTCAATGAACTCACTTTCTCCATGCCAATATCAAATTTAATATAGTCAAATTTCCCTTGAGGTTCTAAAACTGTAGTAGTCACAATGTCTACTGACATGTTACATCAAATAAGGGCCACATGTTTTTCAATTAACATGTTGCTTCACAATCATATTTGTAGTGTTTAGTAATGGCTTGCTGTTTATCTCATTCTAAAGTTTTATGCCCAGCTTTTCTAATATTGGCAAATATTTTTTACTTCCCACAGAAAGATTTTAATTCAAAAATTCTAAGCAATTTCGGAATTCAAAAGTTGTTATTCTTTGAACACTTTTACTGAACTGACTGAAGTGATGAAAGTCCACCATGAAGTTTTATATAAAAATAAATCTATATACAATTGCATGTGTTATGCAATTGTATAAGGCAGGGAGTGGGGATGAGAGAATGAACACAGCTTGGCTTCCAAACACACCAATTTTCCTTTGTGACAAATATTTAAACTTCATTTTTTAATAACAAATATCATGGACCACAGTGAAAATCTTATATATTAAAATTCCATATGAAAAACATTATGAGCTAGAATGTAAAATGTACCTAATATATTTAAACAGTGGGTTCCAATTCAATTGGGGGCAAGAATTTTAGAGTAGATGTTTCAATTATTTGCACAATTCTTTTATTTTTAAATTAATTAATTTATTCTAATTGGAGGCTAATTATTGACAATATTGTGCTGCTTTTTGCCATATGTTAACATGAATCAGCCATGGGGGTACATGTGTCCCCCCATCCTGAACCCCTCTCCCACCTCCCTCCCCACCCCATTCCCCTGGGCTGTCCCAGAGCACCAGCTTAGAGCACCCTGCTTCATGCACCGAACTTGCACCGGTCAACTGTTTTACATATGGTAATACACATGCTTCAATGCTATTCTCTCAAATCATCCCACCCTTGCCTTCTCCACATAGTCCAAAAGTCTGTTCTCTGTATCTGTGTCTCTTTTTCTGTCTTGCATATAGGGTCGTCATTACAATCTTTCTAAATTCCATATATACGCATTAATATACTATATTGGTGTTTCTCTTTCTGACTTACTTCACTCTGTATAATAGGCTACAGTTTCATCCACCTCATTAGAACTGACTCAAAGCATTTTTTTTAATAGCTGAATAATATTCCATTGTGTATACGTACCATAATTTCCTTATCCATTTGTCTGCTGATGGACATCTAAGATGCTTCCATGTCCTAGATATTGTAAACAGTGTTATAATGAACATCGGGGTACATGTATCTCTTTCAATTCTGGTTTCCTCGGTGTGTATGCCCAGCAGTGGGATTCCTGAGTCATATGGCAGTTCTAGTTCCAGTTTTTTAAAAAATCTCCACACTGTTCTCCATAGTGGCTATGCTAGTTTGCATTACCACCAACAGTATAAGAGGGTTCCCTTTACTCCACACCCTCTCCAGCATTTAATGTTTGTAGACTTTTTGATGGCAGCCATTCTGACCGATGTGAGTACCTCATGATTCTGATAGGCATTTCTCTGATAATGAGTGATGTTGAGCAACTTTTCCTGTGTTTGTTAGCCATCTGAAGGCTTCTTTGGAGAAACGTCTGTTTAGTTCTTTGGCCCACTTTTTGATTGCATTGTTTATTTTTCTGGCATTGAACTACATGAGCTTCTTGTATATTTTAAGAGATTAATTCTTTGTCAGTTGTTTCATTTGCTATTATTTTCTCCCATTCTGACAGCTGTCTTTTCACCTTGCTTTTAGTTTGTTTCGTTGTATTTGCACACTTCTTGAAGCAGAGGGGTAGTCTGGTAGAAATCAGACTGCTGACTATAGTCAGTCATGTCTTCAGTGGGAAAATATTATATAAATATTCTGAAATATGTTCTTTTACAAAAATGTAGGAAAAACAACTATACTAGCCCTACAACTCTAGCCTCCATATCCAAGAAATCCTGTAGAATCAAATCCTTCCACATCTATTTTTATTTAATGTGCTATTGCAAATATCACTCAAAAAATATAAGTCAAACCACTTCGATCCCATCACACTCTGAAAGAATATCCTGAACTAGTGTTAAATGTGTACAGTAAGTGCTTGAATAAAAACAATAACCAGCTCAGTGGTATATAACACTTTATCACACCAGTAGAACCCTGCGAACCAACATACCCCAGTGAGGTAATTATAGCTCTAAAAAGTGGGTTGGCCCATTATGAANAAGTCAAACCACTTCGATCCCATCACACTCTGAAAGAATATCCTGAACTAGTGTTAAATGTGTACAGTAAGTGCTTGAATAAAAACAATAACCAGCTCAGTGGTATATAACACTTTATCACACCAGTAGAACCCTGCGAACCAACATACCCCAGTGAGGTAATTATAGCTCTAAAAAGTGGGTTGGCCCATTATGAACTCTATCATTGCTGACCCAGCAGTAGGGGCTCTTCCCATTAAACTGCCCCACAAGGAATAGATGTGTTTGCTTTACCGGACTAGGACCATGATCGCTGCATCACCTGTGTTTAGAAAGAAATGGATTGGTGACTTCACTGGTCTACTCCCTGAGAATTATGCTCCTGAAACATAAGTTACTGAATATATATATATATATATATATTCTCCAATTTCTCCATCTCTTTTTTTGGCTTGTTCTTTCTCAAACCTTTATCAAGTAGAGAAAAGCTTTGTATACATATGTATATAAATATACATAACATATATTTTAGAAATCTTATGAATTTTTGCCTAAGAAAATTATGACATTTTGATTCCATTTGCTTGATTTAGTATGAATAGAATGCTAGATTCTAATTTAAAAAGATATGCAACAAGCAATAAAAATTTACTGTATAGCACAGGGAAATATAGGCAATATTTTGTAATAACCTATGATAGAAACTAATTTCAAAAATAATATATGTGTATTTGTATAACTGAATCACCTTGCCGTGTACCTGAAACACTGTAAATCAACTATACTTCAATAAAATATATATATTAATAATTTTAAAATTCAAAATTGATAGCGAAATCAAAAGCTTTTCAGACACACAGAAGTTTGGATCATTCAGTACCACTAAACCAGCTTTACAATAAATGTTAAAGGAGCTTATACAGTCAGGAAATACAAGAGAAGAAAAAGATCTAATAAAACAAACCCCAAACAATTAAGAAAATGGCAATAGGAACATATATATCATTAATTACTATAAATGTAAGTGGATTAAATGCTCCAACCAAAAGACACAGACTGGCTGAATGGATACAAAAACAAAACCCATATATATGCTGTCTACAAGAAACCCACTTCAGATCTAAAAACTGAAAGTGAGAGGATGGAAAAATATATTCCATGCAAATGGGAAGCAAAAGAAAGCTGGAGTAGTAATCCTCATATCAGACAAAGTAGACTTTAAAATAAAGAATAGTACAAGAGATAAGGAAGGACACTACATAATGATCAAGGGATCAATCCAAGAGGAAGACAACAATTGTAAATATCTATGCACCCAACATAGGAGCACCTCAATACATAAGATAAACACTAACAGACGTAAAAGGAGAAATTGACAGTAACACAGTAATAGTAGGAGACGTTAACACCCCACTCACATCAATGGACAGATTATCAAGACAGAAAATTAATAAGGAAACACAAGCCTTAAATGATACATTAGAAAAGATGTATCTATGATCAAGGGATCAATCCAAGAGGAAGACAACAATTGTAAATATCTATGCACCCAACATAGGAGCACCTCAATACATAAGATAAACACTAACAGACGTAAAAGGAGAAATTGACAGCAACACAGTAATAGTAGGAGACGTTAACACCCCACTCACATCAATGAACAGATTATCAAGACAGAAAATTAATAAGGAAACACAAGCCTTAAATGATACATTAGAAAAGATGTATCTCATTGGAGAAGGAAATGGCAACCCACTCCAGTGTTCTTGCCTGGAGAATCCCAGGGATGGCGGACCCAATGGGCTGCCGTCTGTGGGATCGCACAGAGTTGGACATGACTGAAGCGACTTAGCAGTAGCAGATCTCATTGATATCTTCAGGACATTCCATCCAAATGCAGAAGAATACACCTTCTTTTCAAGTGTACATGGGACATTCTCCAGGATAGACCACATCTTACGACACAAATCAAACCTCAGTAAATTTAAAACTGAAACTGTATCAAGCATCTTTTCTGACTACAACACTATGAGACTACATATCAATTACAAGAAAAAAGCTGTAAAAAAACACAAACACATGGAGATTCAATTATACATTTCTAAATAATGAACAGGTTATTGAAGAAATCAAAAGGGAAATAAAAAAATTCCTAGAAGCAAATGACAATGAAAACATGACAACTCAAAACCTATGAGATGCAGCAAAAGCAATTCTAAGAGGGAAGTTTATAGCGATAGCAATCCTACCTCAAGAAACAACAATAAAAAATATCAAATAGACAAACTAACTTTATACCTAAAGCAACTGGAAAAAGATCAAAAAAACAAAAATTAGCAGAAGGAAGGAAATCATAAAGATCTGAGCAGAAATAAATGAAAAAGAAATAGAGAAACAACAATAAAGATTAATAAAACTGGTTCTTTGAGAAGATAGACAAAATTGACAAACCTTTAGCCAGACACATCAAGAAAAACAGAAGAATCAAATCAACAAAATTAGACATGAAAGAGGAGAGGTTACAACAGACAATGCAGAAATACCAAGGATTATAAGAGACTATTATGAACAACTCTATGGCAATAAAACAGATAACCTGGAAGAAAAGGATAGAATCTTAGAAAAAGTTCAACCTTCTAAGACTGAACCAGGAAGAAATAGAAATTAATGAACATCCCAATTACAAGCACTGAAATCAAAGCTGTGATCAAAAATCTCCCAAAAAAACAAAAGCGCAGGAGCAGACGTCTTCACAGGAGAATTCTATCAAACACTTAAACAGCTAATGCCTATCCTTCCAAAACTCTTTCAAAAAACTGCAGAGGAAGGAACACTTCCAAACTCATTTTATGAGGCCACCACCACCCTGATACCAAAAGCAGACAAAGACAACACAAAAAAAGAAAACTACAGGCCAACATCACTGATGGACATAGATGCAAAAATCCTCAACAAAATTTTAGCAAACAGAATTCAACAACACATCAAAAAGCTCATACACCATGATCAAGTTGGGTTTATTCCAGGGATGCAAGGATTCGTCAATATATGCAAATCAACCAATGTGATACACCATATTAGACAAAGCAAAGGGTAAAAACTTTAGGATAATAGATGCAAAAAAAGCCTTTGACAAAATTCAGCACCCATTTATGATTAAAGCTTTTCAAAAAATGGGCATAGAAGGAACCTACCTCAACATAGTAAAGGCCATACGACAGAATGATCTCTGTTCGTCTCCAAGGCAAACCATTCAATATCACAGTTATCCAAGTCTATGCCCCAACCAGTAATGCTGAAGAAGCTGAAGCTGAATGGTTTTATGAAGACCTACAAGACCTTTTAGAACTAACACCCAAAAAAGATGTCCTTTTCATTATAGGGGACTGGAATGCAAAAGTAGGAAGTCAAGAAACACCTGGAGTAACAGGCAAATTTGGCCTTGGAATACGGAATGAAGCAGGCAAAGACTAATAGAGTTTTGCCAAGAAAATGCACTGGTCATAGCAAACACCCTCTTCCAGCAACACAAGAGAAGACTCTACACATGGACATCACCAGATGGTCAACACCGAAATCAGATTGATTATATTCTTTGCAGCCAAAGATGGAGAAGCTCTATACANGAATGAAGCAGGGCAAAGACTAATAGAGTTTTGCCAAGAAAATGCACTGGTCATAGCAAACACCCTCTTCCAGCAACACAAGAGAAGACTCTACACATGGACATCACCAGATGGTCAACACCGAAATCAGATTGATTATATTCTTTGCAGCCAAAGATGGAGAAGCTCTATACAGTCAACAAAAACAAGACCAGGAGCTGACTGTGGCTCAGATCATGAACTCCTTATTTCCAAATTCAGGCTTAAATTGAAGAAAGTAGGGAAAACCGCTAGACCATTCAGGTATGACCTAAATCAAATCCCTTATGATTATACAGTGGAAGTGAGAAATAGATTTAAGGGCCTAGATCTGATAGACAGAGTTCCTGATGAACTATGGAATGAGGTTTAAGACTTTAAATCAACTGTATTAAATATGCCTAAAGAACTTAAGGAAACCAAGAACAAAGAATTAAAGGAAACAGTAGAACAATGTCACATAAAGCTGCTGCTGCTGCTAAGTCTTTTCAGTTGTGTCCAACTCTGTGTGACCCCATAGACGGCAGCCCACCAGGCTCCCCAGTCCCGGGGATTCTCCAGGCAAGAACACTGGAGTAGGTTGCCATTTCCTTCTCCAATGCATGAAAGTGAAAAGTGAAAGTGAAGTCGCTCAGTCGTGTCCGACTCTTAGCGACCCCATGGACTGCAGCCTACCAAGCTCCTCGGTCCATGGGGTTTTCCAGCCAAGAGTACTGGAGTGGGGTGCCATTGCCTTTTCCGGTCACATAAAGCAGAGAATATTAATAAAGAGATATAAATTATAAAAAGGAATAAAAAAAAATTCTGGAGTTGAAAAGTACAATAACTGAAATAAAAGTTTCACTAGAGAAGAGAGTTTTTAGCAAGATTTGAGGAAGAAGAATCAATGAAATTGAAGATAGATTAATCCATATTATCTACTCTGAAAAGCAGGAAAATAATGAAGAAAAATTAATCGAGCCTAGGGCTTCCCTGGTGGCTCAGACGGTAAAGCATCTGCCTGCAATGTGGGAGACCTGGGTTTGATTCCTGGGTCGGGAAGATCCCCTGGAAAAGGAAATGGCACCCCACTCCAGTACTCTTGCCTGGAAAATCCCATGGACGGAGGAGCCTGATAGGCTACAGTCCATGGGGTCGCAAAGAGTCGGACATGACTGAGCGACTTCAGTTTCAGTTTCAAGAAACTGATGAGGCACTACCAGTCATACTAACATATGAAAAATGGGATTCCTGGATGGAAGGAAGAGAAAGAAAAGGGAATAAAAAACATTTAAAGAAATAATAAATGACTGATAACCTCCAAAATTTGATAAAAGACATGAATCTATATATACACCAAGAAGTTAACAACTTCCAAGCATGGTAAATTCATGAGATGCACACTGATACACATTATAGTCAAATGGTCAAAATACAAAGCCAAAGAGAGAATTTTGAAAGATGACAGAAAGAAGTGACTCATAATATGCATGAAAGCCTCAATAAGATTAACAGCCTATTTCTCTTCAGAAGCCATGAAGGCCAGAAGACAATGAGGTCATATATTTACAGTGTTGAAAGAAAAAAACTGTCAAGTAAGAATCCTATATGTGGTCAAACTATCATTCAAAAAAGGGTAGAAATCAAGATATTTCCAGATAAGCAAAAAGTGAGAGAGTTTATTACTAGTAAACATGCCCTACAAGAAATGCTAAAACTCATCCTTCAGGCTGAAATGAAAACACCACTAGAGCATAACTCAAAGCCATATGAAGAAATAATGAACAACACAAAGATAGCTACAGAGGTAAATGTATAGGCCAGTATTATTGCATTTTTCATTTGTAACAAAGATGGGGGACAGGGCTATATAGAAGTAGAGTCTTTTGCATGCCATTTAAGTTAAATTGATATCAATTTATTTTTTTTGTTTTTTGATATCAATTTAAATTAGATTATTATAACTTTAGGATGTTAAATGTCTTCCCCATGGTAACCACTAAGAAAATATCTATAGAATGTACACAGGGAAATGAGAAGGGAACCTAAATGTGTCACTACACAAAATCAACCAAACACAAAGGGAAATGAGAGAGAAAAAAGCTATAAGACATATAGAAAACAAATAGCAAAATAGCAGAAATTCTTTATTTTTCCTGAGGAGTAGGGGATCTGAGCTCCACACCAGGCACTCTAACTTTGATCCTGCACAGGAGAGAAAAGACCCTCAAAGTCCTGGCTTTGAAAAGAAATGGGTAATAATCCAGGAAAACTGTAAAACTACAGAGAACAGAAACCCACTCTTGAAGAGCTCATGTGTAACCATAGCCCTGGTACAATAGGAGGATGCAAGCAACCCACATAGGGGACATCCCTTGAGTGCCTGGCTCTGGTGACCAGGTGGGACTGCACTTCTGGGCCCCACAGACATCTACGTAGGGCCATTCATTCAAGATTGTGAGAGGTAACCAATTTACTAATGCATAGAAACAAACGCAGAGAGTTGGGCAAAAGAACAGAGATTGTTCCAATAAAAAGAACGTGACAAAATCTGAGAAAAAGCACTAAACGAAATGGAGATAAGCAGTCTACCTCATAAAGAGTTCAAAGTAATGGACATAAAGATGCTTACCAAACTCAGGGAAAGAATGGACAAACACAGTAAGATCCTCAACAAAGAGATAGAAAATGTAAGAAAATACCAACAGAACTACCAAGTAACCCAGCTATTCCACTTCTGGGTATTTTCTGAATGGGACAGAAACAGTAATTTGAAAAGGTACATGTACCCCTGTGTTCACTGCAACATTATTTACAGTAGCCAACCCAAGTGTCCATCAATGTATGAATGGATAAGGAAGATGTTGAATATATATACAATGGGATACTACGCAGTCACAAAAAGGTTGAAATCCTGCCATTTGTGACAACATGGATGGACCTTGAGGGTATTATGCTACATGTATAAACATATATATTCTGAGATTTCCCCATGCTACTCAGAACAGTGTACAATATATACATATATATTCTTTTTCAGATTCTTTTCCATTATAGGTTATTATAAGATACTGAATATAGTTCCCTGTTCTATGCAGTAGGTTCTTATTGTTTATTTTATGTATAGTAGGGTATATCTGTTAATCCCAGGTGCCTAATTTATTCTTCCCCTCCCTCTCTCTTTTGGCAACCATAAGTTTGTTTTCTTTGTCTGTAATCTACTTCTGTTTTGTAAATACATTTCTATCATTTTTTAGAGTACACATCTAAGTGATATAATGATATTTGTCTTTCTCTGACTTCACTAGTAGGATAATCCTAGGTCCATCCATGTTGCTGCAAATGGCACTATTTCATTCATTTTCATGACCAAGTAATATTCCATCACATATATATTGACATTTATGTTGCTTGTTATTTATGTCTTGGTTACTGTAATAATAGTGCTGCTATGAACATTGGAGTGCATGTATCTTTTCAGATTTAGAGTTTTCATCTTTTCCAAATATACTCCCAGGAGTGGGGTTGCTGGATCATGTGGTAACTGTGTGCATGCATATGTGCTCAGTTGCTTCAGTCATGTCCAGTTCTTTCTGACCCTACGGACTGTAGCCCACCAGGCTCCTCTGTCCATGGGATTCTCCAGGAGAGAATACTGGAGTGGGTTGCCATGCCCTCCCCCAGGGGATCTTCTCAACCCAGGAATCAAACCCACATCTCCTGCATTGTGGGCAGATTCTTTACCTCTGAGCCACCTGGAAAGCCCCGTATGATCACTTACTTTCAGCTTGTAAAAGAACTTCCATGCTGTTCTCCATAGTGGCCATACCACTTCTTATTCCCACCAACAGTGCAGGAGAGTTCTCATTTCTCCACACCCTCTCCAGCATTTATTTTATTTTATTTTTTTTTTGCTTCCTTTTGTTTATTTGTTTTTTGACAATAGCAGAAAATCTGACATTTATTGCTAGTGAAAAACCAGGATAATATTTAATAGATTTAATTCTCATTTGAAAAATTGAGAAAACTGAGGTTTCCCTAAAGGAAAACGAATCACATTCAGAATGTTTTTTAAGCATTCTGTTGAATTCCTTGAATTTCTGCTTATAACTCTGTCCTTGGGGAGTACAAATGGAACTAGCAGATGATAACAACATTTATTATTTGTAGACTTTTTGATGATGGCCATTCTGGCCAGTATGAGGTGGTACCATGCTCATTGTATTTGTGATTTTCAGTTCTCTAATAATTAGTGATTTTGAGCATGTTTTCATGTGCCTGTTGACCATCTGGGAGATGGTCTTTGGAGAAATGTCTATTTAGGTCTTCTGCTCATTTTTTATATTGAGCTTGGAAGTTGTTTTCATATTTTGGAAAATAATCCTTTGTCAGTCACATTGTTTGCAAATATTTCCTCCTATTCCGTAAGTTGTCTTTTCATTTTGTTTATGGTTTCCTTTGCTGTGCAGAAGTGTATGTGTTTAATTAGGTCTCATTTGTTCATTTTTTGTTTTCATTTTCTAGGAGATGGATTCAAAAAAATAAAGCTGTGACTTATGTCAAAGAGTATTCTGCCTATGTTTTCCTCTAGGAGTTTTATAGTATCCAGTGTTATATTTAGGTTTTAATCCATTTTGAGTTATTTTTGTGTATGGTATTAGAGAATGTTCTAATTTCATTATTTTACATGCAGCTGTCCAGTTTCCCCAGCAGCACTTATTGAAGAGACTATCTTTTCTCCAGTGTATATTCTTGCCTCCTTTGTTGTATATTAATTGATATGGCCAGTTGATTTTCCACATGAGTGCCAAGACCATTCAATAGGGGAAAGGACAGTCTCTTTGACAAATGGTTTTGTGAAAACTGGATAAGATGTTCACACACAAAAGGATGAAGTTGTATCCTTACATTATACCACATATAAAAATTAGTTCAAAATGAATCAAAGACCTAAATATAAGACACAAAACTATAAAACTTGTAGAAGAAAACAGGGGAAATCTTCATGATATTGGTTTCAGTAACAATTTCTTGGATATAACACCAAAGGTACAGGGAACAAAAGAAAAAGTAAATTAGATGCCATAAAAACTAAAAAAAATTGTATGTCAAAGGATTCTATCATGATTATGAAATAGTAATCCACAGAATGGAGGAAAATATTTTCCAAGCATATATATGATAAGTGATTCGTTTCTAGAATATATAAAGAATGCCTACAACTCACCAACAGCAAAAGATAAAAACCAACCAACTCCACAGAGTATACATACCTCAACATAATAAAAGCCATATATGACGAACCTACAACTAGCATTATACTCAATGGTGAAAAGCCGAAAGCATTCCCCTTAAGATCAGGAACAAGACAAGGATGTCCACTCTCACCACTTTTAATCAACATAGTTTTGGAAATCCTAGCTACAGCAATCAGAGAAGAAAAAGAAGTAAAGGGAATCCAAATTGGAAAAGAAGTAGTTAAACTATCACTGTTTGCTGATGATATGATACTATACGTAGAAGATCCTAAAGATGCTACCAGAAAACTACTAAAACTCATCAATGAATTTGGTAAAGTTGCAGATTATAAAATTACTACACAGAAATCTGTTGCATTTCTATACATAACAATGAAAGATCAGAAAGAAAGTCAAGAAGCAATTCCATTTACCATCACATCAAAAAGAATAAAATACCTAGGAATAAACCTACCTAAGGAGACAAAAAAACCTGTACTCCAAAACTGTAAGATGCTGATGAAAGAAATTGGGAAAGAAACATATGGAAAGATATACCATGTTTGTGGATTGGAAGAATCAATATTGTCAAAATGACTATACTGCCCAAGGCAATCTACAGATTCAATGCAATCCATCTCAAATGGCATTTTTCACAGAACTAGAACAAAAAAAAATTCTCAAAACTTGTATGGAGACACAAAAGACTCCAGATAGCCAAAGCAATCTTGGAAAAGAAACAGAGCTGGAGGAATCAGCCTCCCTGACTTCAGACTATACTACAAACTACAGTCATCAAAACAGTATGGTACTGGTGCAAAAATAGAAATATAGATCAATGGTACAGGATAGAAAACCCAGAAATAAGCCCATGCACCTATGGTCAATTAATCTATGACAAATGAGGCAAGACTACACAATGTTGGAAAGAAAATCTCTTCAACAAATGGTGCTGGGAAAACTGGACACGTAAAAAAAAAGAAATTAGATCATTCTTTAACTCCATACACAAAAATAAGCTCAAAATTAATTAGAAACCTAAATGTGAGACTGGACACTATAAAACTCCTAGAAGAAAATGTAGGCATAATGCTCTCTTACATAAATCACAGCAACACCTTTCTCAATTCATCTCCAGAATAATGGAAATAAAAGCAAAAATAAACAAAGGAGATCTATTTGAATTCAAAAGCTTTTTCGTGACAAAAGAAACAATGAAGAAAACGAAAAGACAACCCACAGATTGGGAGAAAATATTTGCAAATGATGTGACCAATAAGGGATTAGTCTCCAAAACTTACAAACAGCTTATGATGCTCAACAGAATCAAAACAAATGACCCAATAAAAAAATGGGTAGAAGACCTGAATAGACATTTCTCCAAAGACAACATACAGATGGCCAACAGGCACCTGTCCAACATGGCTAGTTATTAGAAAAATGCAGATCAAAACTGCAATGAGATATCACCTCACACTGGTCAGAATGGCTATTGTCAAGAAATCCACAAACAATAAATGCTGGAAAGGGTATGGAGAGAATGGAATCCTCCTACACTGTTGGTGGGAATGTAAATTGGTACAGCCACTATGGAGAACAGTATGGAGGTGCCACAAAAAACTAAAAATAGAGCTACCATATGACCTTGCAATCCCACTCCTGGGCATATATCTAGAAAAAAACATGATCCAAAAGGATACATGCAATGCAGTGTTCATTGCAGCACTGTTTACAATAGCCAAGACTTGGAGGCAACCTAAATGTCCACCCACAGAGGAATGGATAAAGAAGATGTGGTACGTATATACAGTGGAATATTACTCAGCCATTAAAAAGAATGGCACCACACCAGATAGAAATAATTAGGGATTGGGAGAGAATGTGATTATTTATTTAAGACAAGGGACCTATCAACGGTGATGACACCCCACTCCAGTGTTCTTGCCTGGCAAATCCCATGGATGGAGGAGCCTGGTGGGCTGCAGTCCATGGGGTCGATAAGAGTCAAGTCTCAACTGAGGGACTTCACTTTCACTTTTCACTTTCATGCATTGGAGGAGGAAATGGCAACCCACTCCAGTGTTCTTGCCTGGAGAATCCCAGGGACGGGGGAGCCTGGTGGGCTGCCGTCTATGGGGTTGCACAGAGTCGGACACGACTGAAGCGACTTAGCAGCAGCGGCAGCAGCAGCCAGTAAGGTTCACAGTTGTTAAGAGGTGGATGAAAATTGGGTCTGAGCTTCCTAGCAGCCATAGAAAGGAAAGTTAATTACATAATTCACGTTGTCCATAGAATTCTAAACACACAATTATTTAACTATCTCAGTTATGGAAAAGAATTTTCCTTTGAATTATTATTAAATAATTATTTTGATATAATAAATGCCATCAATAATTTTCTACAGGAAATAAAAAACTAGTTTCATGGGCCCATTTTGTATTGCAATCCTCAGTGTACCCCCACCAAATAACGCTAAAGTTCAGTGGCTGATTCTCAAAGGGACAAAAACGGTTCTGCGTAGATCTGAAGCTCTGGCAATTTCCTTCACTGAAGGAAAAAATCGTGTATCCAGAAGAAATGAGGATACAACAATTAGTTTTCTAAAAATATTTATTTCTTACCATGAAGTTTAGATAAGTGAAGGCAACAGAGACATCATGGCTATAATCTTCTAACAGGCACCCCATAATATTTCTAATATTACCCCTGTGTCTTTAAGGGGAATACCTCTGACATCATTTTAGGCAGTCCTGGCGTCTATTAGATCTTATGACGCAACAGGAAGCCATTTTACAATCTCAACCGTATAGACCAGAGAACTCTGAGGCACGTCCCCCCGGTTTCTCGGAATTTAATCCAACAGCAGGAGTAATGAGCCTCCCAGATTCCCAAATTCCTGCTGACCATGGAGCTGAAACTTCTGGCGATCATGGAGCCCAAACTGCTAGTGACCAAGGCATCCAAACTCCTGCTGATGACCCTCACAGTGATGCCGCCATTGCCGCCATTGGCACCGAGGCTGCTGCCCCAGCCTCTGTGGAAAACTTACCCCAAGAGAAAGGTAAGATGTTTTTTCCTCTAAGAATCTTTGACAGAAACGAACTATTTGACCGCAAGAAAAATAAACGGACTACCTACTATCTCTTGCGCAAAAGATATAAAATGGTGACCTCGTTGAGAAGGGATCAGCTAATTCCGTTAAAGTAGTTGGGACTTAGATTCTGGTTATTTAATGGGTTTGTGCGGCGGTGTATTTGTCACCAGGCGAGGTCACCTCTCTGAGGAACAAATCCGTCCAACCCAATGGATTTTGCAGTGCAACCGACTGTGCCAGCCCTTGTACAGATATCACTGTGTACTGGCAAAACTCCCGCGGCCGTTGCCAGGGTCGTCCCTGGGTCAAGGGTGTTTGTTCTGCGGCCTTGTTCCGCGAGGCCCCAGGGCGGCTGTGTCCCCGCGGCGATCAGAACCCTTCGTGCCGCCCCTCCCAGGCACGCGGCGAGCTGGCCGCCGCCTCGAGGCCACCTCCAGTACGCTGGGCTGGCGGCGGAGGAGGCGTGACGAGGTGGGGAGGGGTGTCATGCAAGGCTCCTACCTGTGGCTACGGTCAGCCGGTCGCCTGCATCCCGCCAACGTGGGACGCAGCCTGGGAGCCCGCTCGCTTCTGGAAACCCTCTGGGCAGAGAGGCGGTCCCAGCGCCAATCAGCGGAGGAGCGGGTGAGTCCGGCGGTCGAACGGCGCATGATGGGCACCAAAGGGCTTTGCGCTGTGCTACTCTTCCAAGCTGGCCTGGGGTGACACTAAGGCTTAGGGCCCCTTGGACCCGAGAGGGATTTTCTAAGGAAATGGGATCAAAGACTCAGAGCCGCGTTCTGCCCTTGGGAGCTTAGTGCCCCCCTTGGATAAGGATGGAGTGGTCGTTGCCTCCAAACTGCAGCCAGTGGCAGCAGTTTGAACTTGAGAAAGTACCAGTTTAAGCTTGTGCTGAGTTGTGCTGCTGAGAGCACGCGATCAGGCACTCTCCATCTAGCTATAATTCTAATTCCAATTCTAATTCTGGTGAAATGAGGTGGAGCTGGTGAAATGTGTGTGTGCGTGTGTGCGCGCGTGTGAGAGAGAGAATGGTGAAGAGCAGTCCTATTAATTTAATTCAGTATCAAAGACTGCTTGCTGCAAAAAGGTAGATGCCTTTTCTTGAAGATGATACAACCAGTTCATTGTATAAAGTGAAAGTCTGTTAGTCACTCAGTCATGTCTGACTCTTTGCGACCCGATGGGCTATAGCCCGCCAGGCTCCTCTGCCATAGAATTCTTCAGGCAAGACTACTGGAGTGGGTAAGCCATCCCCTTCTCCAGGAGATCTTCCCGACCCAGGGATCGAACCCGGGTCTTCTGCGTTGCAGGCGGATTCTTTACTGTCTAAGCCAAATTTGCAGGTAGCAGATCTTAAAAAAAAAAAAAAATCATTAAAACTCCTTTCAACTAAGGGTGTTTACCCTCTTTGAAATGATTCCAGGTTCTTACATTCTTTCTTTCATAAGAGAGGAGTTGCCAGAAAGGCACTGAAATGAACAAAATGCCCTAGTCTTAGTTCTGCTGAGAAATCGAAGTTACTACTGGTCTGATAAAATCTTGCTTAGCAGCTAGTTCTTCTGTACTTCTGCTACTTCTGTGAATCTGTACTGCTGCTCCCTATCATGTTTGTTGCTTTTATATTAGGCAGTGTACCCAGTTCCAAGATTTTTTTGTTTAATTAACTTTTTCCCTTCTCTTTACATTGAGTTTTTGTATTTATGTGTGCATGTGTTTGTATAACTCTATGAAACAGAAAAAAGAAAGAAATGACCATCACAAATCATCAGTCCCTTTTCTCCTTTCTTTCTCTCTCCCTCCCCCTTCCCTTGCAGTCTCATCCTGGATGTCTCATTTCAGTTCTTGATTTCTCTTGTGCTCCTGTGCTCTTCTGGTAGTTTCTGAAGTCAACCTAAAGGACTGAAACCATAACTGGTGAATGATTTACCTATAAAAGGGTCTCAGACTCACTTGTATATGGTTTTTTTTTCTTTTTCTCTATGTTAACTGATAATGTTAAATATTCTTTGTCCCCTCCTTTCCAATTTCTTCTTTTATTGAAGTATAATTGATATGCAGTACTATATGTTACAAGTGTACAATATAGTGATTGACAGTTTTGAAGACTATGTTCTGTTTATTATTATAAAATATTAGGTACATTCCCAGTGTTGTACAGTATATTCTTGTAGCTTATTTTATACCTAATAGTTTGTACCTCTTCCCCTTCCCCTTCCCTCTCTCCACTGGTAACCACTAATTTGTTCTGTGTATCTGTTAGTCTGCTTCTTTTTTGTTATATTCACTTGTGTGTGTTTTTTTTAAAAAGTTTCCATTGCTTTTAAGTGAGATTTAAATAAAAAACTCAGAACTCAGTTAATGGTTTACAGAGTATTAGGAACTGTACATTATCCGGAGCTTTTTGTTTAACTTAAAAGTATAAGATTTTATAACTTGGTATATAGCATAGTGTCCTTAGAACAAAGAAAACTTTGTCAGATTTCATATATGTACATGGCTTTATTTCCATTTTTGAGAAAAAATTCCTCAGAAGTAGTGTGGACCCTGAAACCCAAAATGAAAGCTATTACAGATGTATCTCAAATAGAAGTTAAAATAAGGTGAAAAAAATGAAGATTAACTTGGAGATTATTCATTTTACAGAAGGTGTATTTTACATGTGTGTATAGAGTGAAGTGAAAGTCGCTCAGTCGTGTCCGACTCTTTGCGACCCCATGGACTATCCAGTCCATGGGATTCTCCAGGCCAGAATACTGGAGTGGGTAGCCTTTCCTTTCTCCAGGGGATCTTCCCAACCCAGGGATTGAACCCAGGTCTCCTGCATTGCAGGCAGATTCTTTACCAGCTGAGCCACCAGGGAAGCCCGTGTGTGTGTGTGTGTGTGTGTGTGCGCGTGTGCGTGCATGCATGAGTATGTGCTCAGTCGTGTCTGACTGTGACCCCATGCCAGGCTCCTCTGTCCATGGGATTTTCTAGGCAAGATCCTGGAGTGGCTTGCTATTTCCTCCTCCAGGGGATCTTCCTGGCCCAGGAATTGAACCCACATCTCCTGCGGCTGCTGCATTGCCAGGTGGATACTTTACCACTTGAGCCAGGAGGGAAGCCCATATGTCACAGTGTGTGTGTGTGTACGTGTGTGTGTAGCTTCCCAGGCTGTGCTAGTGGTTAAAGAACCTGCCTGCCAATGCAAGAGACATAAGACACACAGGTTTGATTCCTGGGTGGGGAAGATCCCCTGGAGGAAGGCATAGAAACCCACTCCAGTATTCTTGCCTGGAGAATCTCATGGACAGAGGAGCCTGGCAGGCTATGGCCCATTGGATTGCAAATCTTTGGACACTACTGAAGCAACTTAGCTCACATGCTCGCAAGGTGGCTTTTAGAAATAATCAAGATATATCAAATAAGGTGTTTCCAAGCTGTATACACATCATTCCAGTGAGGGTTATTAGCAAGATATCATATAATTTAACCAGTACTACCACTCCAGTACTCTTGCCTGGCAAATCCCATGGATGGAGGAGCCTGGTGGGCTGCAGTCCATGGGGTCACTAAGAGTCAGCAAGACTGAGCAACTTCACTTTCACTTTTCACTTTCATGCATTGGAGAAGGAAACGGCAACCCCCTCCAGTGTTCTTGCCTGGAGAATCCCAGGGACCGGGGGTGGG